>JAHBCN010001080.1:132671-163439 GCA_019359885.1 Listronotus oregonensis
AAAAGTAAATTCTGGTTGCCGTTAGTTAACTCGTGTATTAAATATTAGATTTAAAATTGGGTGGGGAATATTTTTGTTTATGGAGTGTTTTTATCCAAACTTTATACTTTTTTAGAATGAACTCTTTTTTAAACCCATATTACTGCATAATGTGTGTAATTTGAACATTTTCAATCGCCATTTTCTCAAAAACTCATAATGATAAGTTTAGGATATAAAAAGGCTTGGTAGTTATTTTATTGTCACCCGGTAAAGTACTTAAGCTAGCAGTAACACACCCTAATTTTGAATTTTATGTAGACTCATAATTTAATACTTTCTTTGCAGCTTATCTCTTATAACCCTATTTAATTTTTTAATATTATTGTTAATCCAGCAGAACCGCATTTCGGTCTTTGATGAAAATGTTATTCTTTGTCCTAGTGTTTTATAGTTTTAAGCTACCTACAGGTTTTTAATGTTATAAATTTAATTATAATTTTAAAAACAATAGGATCCGAAAAACATTTAAGTTTAAAAGCAAATCGTATTTCATTACATTATGCAATCATTTAGAAAATCATATTTAACAATACCACCCTACAATTTAAAAGATATACAGGTAGCCTTACTTTAATCCTGCAGAACTACAAAGAAAAAAAATATCAAAAAGCCGATCAAAAATTCCACAATTGCGTATAATAGAAACTATAAAAGAGCCTAAAATGAAGACATATTTGCCTACTTAAAACAAAAGAATATTGATACTTCTTTTAAAAAAATGGAAATGTTATATTGCCAACAATGATTTTTTTGTAAAATCTAAGAGCAAATAAAATTATCATATAGTAGGTTATTAGCCTAAAATAGTATAAAGTATTGTTTAAAAATGTTTTGTCATTGAAAAATATCATTGTGGTTCTCTTGGCTTAACCTTCAGCTAGTAGAATTATAAATTTAGGAAAACAATTATTTATTTAATGCGTCGATCAACAATCACATATTTTAATTTACTAAGAAACCCCCAAAAAAAAATTAACGTAACATTTACAACATAAGAAATATTACATATTGTATTCAGATTTTAAAAAAACTAAAGGTGTTTTTTTCAGATTCTACGTAAGGAATATTTATGCTTAATTAGCAAACTTAACAATTAAACCATGGAATTGCTAATTATTTATTTTACTGAGAGCAAAAAAAATATGGTGTGCATATTGTTTTAAAAAATGTTTGGATATAGGAGAATGGCAAACTAGAAATAACTAGAACTAACAGAAATACAAAGTTAGAAATATTATTATTTACTTAATGTGATGATCAACATCAAAAGTGGATACTGTTAAAAGTCTAAAGAAAACCTAAAATTATGGCGTATTTATATAATTTCACAATTTTTCAGCACACGATAAACGAAAAATATTTTTTAATATCTTTGTTTTCGAGTTTCAGTAAAATTTATATTAAAAGACCTTTAATTGTCGCATATTAAAACAAAGAAAATAATTTTCATTTCTTGATATTAGTGGTTATTATTGGTTAATATTGGTAGTTTTACGATTAGCTAGCAGAACTATATATTTTTACATTTAAACAGGCAGGAAAACAATGTATGGCCGGTTGCACCAAAAGTATCTTAAGTAGATCTTTTTTAGGTAGCTCTTAAAATTAAGGGTAACTTAGATTTTTTCGCTTTCACCATTAGATTTTTATTGCAACTTAACTAAGAGTACTTAGAAAGGCGGCAACGTTGCATTGTTCTTCTTTTTTATTGTTGGCCTTTACAATGTGAATAATCAGAATTAACTAATATTAGATCTTTCCTTTTCTAGCTTATGTGTGATTAAATGATAGCAGTGATCTGACTTGAATCTTTGTAAATAATTAAAACTTTTAATTCTTTGTTTCATTTTATAGACATTTTCCTTTCGTGTTTTGTGATAGACATTATAATACCAAATCGGTCGTTAGTTTGTAATTTTTGTTGTAAAATTTAAAACAACTAAATAATATGGAAAAGAAAGATTAAGGGCACCTTTCTTTACGGCAATAAAAAAGGGACCAATTATTGTCAATAATTATAAGATATAAACACATAATTGAAGAAAAAAACTTTTATTATTTTATATAAACAAAATTGAATATTTCTAATTTACAAATAAATATTCAAAACTTAAAGGCTAAAACAAACTTGTCATGTTTAAACTGAAGCTCATTTTCGATTTGCACTGTTGACTCCATTAATTTAAACCTTCTCCAAAATCAATCAAAAATGTAAGATTATCCATTTCGACAAAACGGTTCCTTTTAAAAATAACTTCGCAATGTCCAAAAGAAAAAAAAAGTAAATGAACCTGAAAAATGTTATAAGTAATTCTATCTATTTTTTATTATTATAATTTTTATCTATCGCATTATTAATATCACAATCCAAACCACCATTGTTCAAAAACTTCGTTTTAACATTATTTTTTCCAAATTTATTATTTGAAATTCGTGATTTGAAACTACAAACGAAAAATAAACAAAATGTTTGTCAAATGTCAACTTCAATTACTTAAGGGGTCATTAAGTACAGAAAATCACTAAACTTAAAGTTAAGGGACCATTAAGGACCAATTTCAGCTGGTGCAAGAAGCATTTGAAACTTAAGGGCAGTTAATGTTTAAGAACAACTTAAAGGTCGCAAAAAGTGTTGGTGCAACCAGCCATTATATCTGTATTTTAAACCTAAATTTATTAACACCGTACGTTTATCTTTTAGTGTATCAGTAAATTATCAAAATTCAAAATTTTAAAAATAAAAAAGAATTCTTAATTAGCTAAAAATGAAAAAGAACAAATTTTTAAAATTTTATAAAACAATTAATCAAGTTTGCATTCTAGAAATAAATATTTCTAATTTTTAACTAAAGTAGAAAATCTTATGATGTGCCAAAAGAGACTTTTTTATTACGAAACCTAATTTAGTTTTAAGCCAAGTTGAGTTGTTTTTGTATAGTATACCTCCAGCCCGGTCAAGGTGGAATTAGCCCATTTAATTGCATGGCCTAATAATTTATTTTTCCAATGTAAGAAACTACTGTCTTCTTTGGTAAAGTTCTTAATCAACAATGCAAATCTGATTTTTAATATTTGTTTCTCGGATGAGTGTACGTTCTATTTATATGGTGCTGTAAATAGACATAATAGTCGATATTGGAGTGACTCCAATCCACATTTGATTCGAGAGGTACACTCGCAATATCCTGAAAAAATAAATGTGTTTGCCGGCATTTTCGGGAATCCTATTGCAGGACCTTTCTTTATACCTAGAAACTTGACGGGCGAGACGTACTTGAACATGTAAGATAATACAATAGAACTACCACAGTTTTTGGACACCCATTTTCCGAATCAGTGGATCGGCAGACGAGGCCCATTGGATGCCGCTGAGATTTCCGGACTTAAGTCACGTTTTGGAAACACAGCCAAACCTATAAAAAAATGTTTAGGTCTCACCCAATAATGCGCAATGTCTGTTAATTGGTTAGGTTACTCTAAAAAACGTATTTTCAAACTTTAGAATAAATAATACTTAATAATTTAACTAAATATGGTAAAAGAAAATATTTCATACCACAAAATAAATATTATTTATAATCGTTTGTTCATAATTACCTAACAAAAAAACTTTTTTCATTTTTCTTAAAGATGAAACTTTTTTGTTTAAAATGATCCATATAAGACACCCTGTATTATATTAAAAATTTATTTGTTGAGGGAAATACTATTACAAAACTGTTTTATTTACAGACTATTTCATATTTATTTACACCTTGCAATCCGTCAATATTTTGCAAAGACGCCAAACCTTTGTTTACCCTACGCCAATAAATACCGACCTAATGTTTATTTTATTCTATGGAGTATACAAAGTAAATTAATTTATTCTCATAAATAGCAATAAAATTACGAGAATTAATTTAAAATATTTTTAGAAAATATCTTACGTCAAAAATTAAGAACCTTCTGTTTGAAAAAGCTGTTTTTGTTTTCAAGATTTTAAATATTCACGTAGATCTTTTTATCTTATTGAAATTTCATATAGACAGAAGCTTAGGTAACAAACATATCATTATTTAAACAAAAGACCAATGTATGAGGAGATATTTATCACAGCGCAAAAGGTAAATTTATTGCGCCATATTAAAGTGATTGTTCTACTACTGAGGTGTATTTTAAAAGTTTTTTTCTGAAAGAATGGGTTAAATATTGGTTATTGATAAAAACCGTAAGAAATTTTAAGAATTTTATAACTAGGTGATATCAAAATGTAAATAAATCAATGTAAGTACTTAGAAGGTTAACGTATTTGAGACTAATAAGTAAAGAAATGCTTTCAATTAGTTTGTATATCAAGAAAAAATAATTTTGTTTCAAATTTGATTTTTTGCCTTAAAAAATAAAAAGCAATTTCAAATTATTGTGACAGTTAGCCTCACAGAGCTACATATATAAGAAACGTTATACGATTTATTAAAAATTATGTCAATAATAAGAAAAACAATATAGTTTCAAACAGAAAAAAATGTACCTGCTAAAAAAAGTCTATAAAGATATGTTATTTTACCGCATATACAAACTATTGTAAGGTTTGATCAGTTATTTTATGCGTATGAAAAAAAAAACATCTGCTAAGTAAGATGATTAACGAAAAAAAAATTGGTATGTTGTGTTATCACATAGCAAAAACATGTTATCTTTATGACAAGTATTAAAGTTATATCGATCGTCTATGGCGATAAATATGGCTGGTCTTTGATAAGTTTTTGTCTATAATACCTATAGTCTAGGAAGCGAAGCATTTTGCCTTGCAATTTTTTCAAAATGCATAGAATGACTTAAAATTTTGACAGTAGGTAGGGAATAGTCCAAGGATCAAAATCTATATCATGCTTTACCTTGGGGGTGGTTACCAAACCATCTCGGGGGTGGATTTAGTTCTCTTTATTTATGTATCATAAAAACATTCTTAAATTTTAACCGATTTAAATTGCTAAAATTTGAAAAAAAATGGAGCTGCAAGTAAAAATCAAATTTTTGAATTTCAATAAAAAAATACCTTTTCTCGAAAATAACTCAAAAACTAAGTGAGATACGTAAAAATTACTTGAATATCAAATTGTATATAGCTTTTTGAATTACAAACATTTTGCTTTTTCTTTAATTTACTGTATGACGGAAATTAAGTGAGATAGATAGACGACTGCTAACTTGTTTCAGCCCTTTAAACTTACTTCTATCAAAAAGTAAGGGTTTTGTAAGGTTTTAATATATAGGACCTAATAGCTCTTGAAAAACCCAACAAAATGGTTTCTTAAAAAACTTGCTAGCACAAAAACTGAACGAATTATGCTTAAAAAACAATTTTTTGGAGCATTCTAAAAGCGATTCAATGCATCTTTTAAAAAATCAGCGGTTTTGAACTATTTTTTGCATTGTAATGTTGTAAGGGTTGGATTTCTGAGGATTAAAAAATTACAAAATTAAATTAGTAATACTTTTGAGCAGTCACATTTTTTAATTACAACTCTGTGACAATATGTTAGTTTTTCTAGGGTAAACAATTTCTTTTTATTAAATCATAATATGAGTTGATTTTCAAGAGTTGAAATATATTAAATAATGTATAAAAAAATAGAAATAAATACTTATTTTTCAATTTATATTAGCCTAATTTTATGTGAGTTAAGCTTTAATATGAAAGTTTTGAAAGTTTTTGCAATAAGGGGTACTTTTCACCCCTAAAAAAAAGCAACCCTTAGCATAATGGAGGGTTTAAAGAGGGGGGTAAATTAACCTCAATCCCAAATTTTTATGCAAAACACTGTGATAATATATTAATTTTTTAGGGTAAATACTTTTTTAAATTATAACAGGGTTTGATTTTTAGGGCTGAAATATTTAAAATAATGCTTCAAAGAGACAAAATACTGCTTTTTTAATTTATTTGAGTCAAATTTTACTCAACTTTAGCTTTAATGTATAGTTTTATAGGTTTTAGCAATAAAGGGTAGTTTTCACCACAAAAAAATAAAGAGCGCCCATAGGCATAACATAGATTTTGAAGAGGAGGGTAAGCTTAATCAAAAATTGTCAGGTTTGCACTTTTTTAGCTCTTTTTTCTTGATTAGTATAAAGGTATTTAAATTGAAAAGGGGATTCATAAAAAATAATTATTATAAAAGCCAAGAATTATAACTTCTCCAGGTTTCAGCCGGAGTCTCTAATATTGGGTATCATGTCTTCGGTCTACGCTTTAAGTTTTTTTTTTCAGTATCAGCATTTTTAATATCAAACAATAAAAGCATGTCTAATATCAATATCTCAAACGACTTGGCAACATCGAAACTCATACCGAACATGACAACGATGTAGTGCAACCCCTGTCACTTAGTAAGACCCCCAATAAATCAGTGGCGGCTGGTGGTTTGTCTAACGAGGAGGGCTCAACATCAAAAAGTAAAAAAAATATACTTACATTATATAGCATTTGGATAGGTCAATTTTTTTTTAAATAAGATATAATTGATATAATTGATAGATTATAAGTAATAGATTATAATTGAGATTGTAACACATATAAACCAATACACACAAAGTTTATTTTTCTTTAAAATTTAAAATATCTCTACTCTTAACTATTTCAAATAAGATTTTTACAAGAGCATTTAAGGTGGCCGTCTGGATGCGCTGGCGCAGGCATTTTAGTACAGTGGCTTTATACTTTATACAAGACAGTGGCAACAATAGGCATCTAAGCTCCGCCCAGCCGCCATGTTGTGGCAAAGGACCATGCGCACTTTAAATGGGTTTTTGGCGGTGAAAATTAACCAAATTTTAATATGTTATTAGGGACCTCAAAAAAAGCAATTTGTATCATTGCACAAAAACTCGAATTATCATCAAAAAACCAAATTTTCAGGATTTTTTCAAGATACACTTCTGGAAAAAAAATAAAAATTATTTTTGGATTTTCTTTTTGCAAATTTGAAGTGATGTGGGATTCAAATAAATTAATGTATTATAAAAAAATCCAAAAGTCACATGCTCGCATTAATAAAAAAATATTTTTTCCTATTTTGGACTGAAATTTTTTGTCAAAATTACATTTTCGTTTATATCTCCTTTATTATTTATCTTATCAATAATGTTTATATATCTTTTTTCTAGACAATTTGAAAAGCTTTCTTTTTTGTTTCATAAAATTCTTTGTATTTCTTATAGTTTATATAGTCGTAGTCCAAACATTCCGTGGTAGCAGGTTTCTGCCGGTAAATGTACCTGGTCGGTTATTTGGGTTTCTCGATTTTTTGCTATTTGACCTCAGATTCGTGTTTAGCGGAAAAAAATACGCCTGAAAATCCTAGTCAGACACACCACTTTTTTTGTGGACCTGTGTATTTATTTGAATAAAAAGTTCCAAGAACCAATTAAATTACTTAGTTTTCACAAAAAAAAACTGCATTTAGCAAGGCTCTTAAGTGTAGCTCATGCAATAGGATTTGGAATGGAAAAAAAACAAAAATATATCTAAGTATTGTTTATTTACAAAATTCTTATTATAAAAACAATATTAAAATTACAACAAATTGCCAGCTATAGATTTACTAGCATGTTTTTCCGACGCACTTTTGCTTTTTTTTGAATTTATTTTCAATCTAAATATAATAAATCTTTTAATTATCTTTTCTTTTAAATTATGACATTCGGGGAGATTTATTTCCAAAGTAATCATTTCCCCAAAGAAAAAGTCTTTCAAATTTACATTTTGAGAGGATACAATTGTTATGTATTTTCTAAAAATACTCTCCATTTCTACAAAAAAATAAAACACATATTCATTACAAAAAAAAGTGAATGCTCCCTAAATCGCTTAATTAATGTAAATTTTGTAAATTTTTTGAACACTGGAGATTTTTTATACACAGGTTCTTTTATTTCTGTAGGTAACTGAACAACATCATATTTTGGTTGGGTTCCTTCAATAGTGTCTAAAAAACCCGAAAAAAACTGCCTATCATCTTCATCATAACTGCCTGTACTAGAATTTTTTAAATATTGAGACACACAAATTAGTTTTAAATTATTTTTTACTTGCGCAGCATTAGGAACAAGCTGTTTACTTCTTAATACACAAAATAGGTTTTCCAAACCATCCTGTGAAAAACGACTGGTTAAAACAAACTGATATTCTTTTTTCTCTAGGAGCTCAGCCTGCAATTCTAAAATTGATTGGGTAGAAATAAGAACACCACTTTGTGAAGGCTTCCACAGCTTTTTGTAGCCAACTTCCATGTTCGAAAATAAGTCCATGAAATCTTTTAAAAAAGTAATAGACTCATTATATGCTTCTACATTAAATTTACTAAGAGCACATGTGGGATGTCTTGAAGTCATAATTTGAAACCACTTTTCAATTTGGTCTAAAAACCAAGCTGTGGTTTGATACGCAGGCTTTTAATTCTTCTGATAAGAACTTTAAAAGCACTACTACTGTATGACTCACAACGTTTGTTGACGTAGATACTTTCATTTGGGTAAAATGTGTTGGAAGCAAGTCTTCTTCAGATAATTTGGGTGCTAATTTAAAAGTGTGCTTTTTTTGATAAGGAGAAGTTCAAAAATATGTTCTGATAATACATCTCGCGTTGGCAAATCATATTTTTCGGCAATATTAACAGGTATTCTGATAATTTTGTTGGTAACTAGCATGGATTTAATGTTTTTAAATAAATGGGGTATATCAGCAAAGATATATAAATATTTGTCTGCATGGGATGGACGGGGATTTTGCAATTAATTGGTGAATGTCTACCTGCGGAAATTCCCCAACTTTTCCAAAGTGCCTGATTGCAAGAGCCCATATCAGATGTCACACTTAATATGTTTAATTTTAAATCTTCTGCATTTTGAAATATGGACTTGATTATGTTTTGGAAGACTGAGCCATTTACAGAATTGCCAGTAAAATAGTACGCAACCACCTGTTTCCAACGTGTTGTAACACCACCAAGCATAAAAACCAATACATGGGTTGCCATTCCTGTGTGTTCAGGTATCAAATACCTTTCCTGGAGTGATTGCCATTTCATCCAGCACTAGCACACAATCTCTTTCATGTGATACAAAAGTTTCAACTTTTATTTTTAAAAAATTAAAAACCTCATAAAGCACTCCAGAATCAAATTTTAAGTTTTGTAGCCTTCTTTGAAGAGTCCTTATGAACGGAAATGGAAAGCCCTGTTGTAGTAATTCTTGGTAACCATTATTTCCACAACTAAATTTTAATTTTAAAGCATTCTTTACTGTTTCATTGGACCATTTCATTAATTTTGGTGATTTTTGACTTTGTCTTTTCTTTAAAGCCATGAATTGGTCTTTGTTGAATAATTGCTGAAATACTGATTGGTAAGGGTTGGACTGAGAACTTGTCTCCAATTTCTTGACTTTCAATTTAGAATTCCTCAACAATTTTTGTACTTTTTGACCTTCGCTCTTTCTTTAGAATACATTTTTTCATATCTATTCAGACGAGCTAACAGCTCTGTTTGATGTGAACTTTGACTTTGAACTGATTGTTGCAGAGGGGCAACACAAAAGTCATTATCATCACTTGAGGTGGACTGTGAAGTAGATGACTGAGTGGCAGGTAAATCTGCAGTTAATGTGGATGGTTGGGCCCATAAATCACTGGTAATGTTTACCTCAGTATCCCCCCGTACTATTTCATTAAGTTCCATAGCTTCACCTAAAAAAGAAAAAAAAAAGTTAAATTGGGACTACGTGTATTACACACCTAAAATATTGTATAATATATACACACAGTGAGTGGTAAAATATGGAACAAATTTATTTAAAATTCAGGCGTTTATTTTTTTCTTAGAGACACTTGGACACGTCGATTTTTATTTTTGGCCTTGTTTTTTTTTAATGGTAAATTCATGTGGGCAGGGTCGCCCAAAAATAAGTTACAATCATCAAATTTATTGAAATTTTTGTTACATACCTGGAATTCGATACAGAATTCAAAAATAAAATAAAAAATAGGGGTTTCAATTAAAAAAAATAATTTGATGATCGTAACTATTTTTAATACACGAATTTGCCTTTAAAAAAAAATCCATGTGTTTTTCCAAATAACAAACATTTGAATTTTAAATGAATTTGTTCTACCGCCGCCGCTTACTGTATTATATTTTACTGTTAAATATAACTAATTTTATAAAAAAAAAAACAGGATATACACAATTTGATGGTTATATAAAAATAGGGCTCCACTTTTTTGGGATGTAAAATAAACATGATAAAAAAAGATTTAGTTATATTTTTATTCTTGAAGTTCATTAAAAAGCCCACTTCTATATAAATACTAATTTGATCAGTTAAACTGACATATGTAGTTTTTATTTTATCACAACATTATTTGTAGATTGTGAAGGTAGTAATATTGGTGGTGACATAGACTATCTTCACCTACTAAATAACGACCCCAATAATATCTTAGTCTCAAATAATGAATGCGAAATTATTCTACATGAATCCACCTGTTTTTATGATCTTGTACAGCTCAATAATATTACTAATTTTAATAATAATGTGTTAGATCTTGTATTTTCTAATTGTCTAAATATCTATGTTTCTAAGTGTAATACGCCTCTAAGCAAAGTCGACGCACATCACCCGTCATTGGAGATAGCGATTTCTCTTGATGCCCCCTCAACTTCATTAATTAGTGCCGATGTCGACAGACAGGATAAACGAAACTATTTCCAAGCCGACTACGATTCCTTAAATGATTACTTTGAAAATGTAGATTGGAGTGTGCTGCACACTTGTGGTCGGGATGTTGAGAGGGTGGTCGAACTGTTTTACTCAATTCTCTATATTGGTATTGAATTATATGTGCCGAAGTGTCCCGCAACATCATTAAAATACCCCTCTTATTTTTCTAAGCAAACAATTACCTTAATTTCTAAAAAAATAGGGCTTTTAACAAATATAAACACAGCAAATCGGAAACTGACAAAGACTGCTATAGGCGTTTAAGAAGTGATTCTAAGGCATCAATTAACACAGACTATGGTATATTCCTGAACACTGCTCAGTATAGAGTTTTGGAAAATGTCAGATCTCTCTGGTCTTACATTCGTGCTAAACGAGTATACTAATGGTTATCCCAATGAGATGAGATACAATGACCGAGTCTCAACATGTCCCAAAGAAACAGTTCAGTTATTCGCAGAGTTCTTTAGTTCTGTCTACATTCGACATGATGCACAGGCTAATTTTAGTGCACACTTACCTACTAGCACTGATATCAATCTTTCCAGCATTTACTTCGATAGCAATATCGTGTTTAACCAGTTAATTAGTTTAGACACCAGCAAAGGGGCTGGACCTGACTTAGTACCACCAGTTTTTCTTTATAATTGCAGCCCTACGCTATCTGTACCTCTCTCCTATATTTATAGTCTCTCACTAGAAACCAGTACTGTCCCATCTTTATGGAAAGCGGCATATATCACACCCCGTTTCAAGAGTGGCAATCGTGCTGAGGTATCCAACCATCGAGCAATTTCAAAGTTGAATTGTGTTGCAAAAGTTTTTGAGAAGATTGTTACTGATATTTTATTTAATACTTTTAAAAATACCATTACTACATTTCAACATGGTTTCTTCCCCCATATATCCTGCGAAACGAATTTGTGCATGTTTTCAAATACCCTCTCATCTGCTCTAGATGCCGGTTTGCAGGTCGACGCAGTATACTTTGACTTTCGAAAGGCTTTTGACCAGGTGGACCAGCATATCTTAATATGTAAGTTGGAGGCTTATGGAATAGGTGATCCACTGCTAGGCTGGTTTAAGAGCTATCTTCAGAATCGTACACAGGTTGTTAGAATAGGCACTGAAATATCTGAGGAAGTTAATGTACTTTCGGGTGTCCCACAAGGATCCCATCTAGGGCCAATTCTGTTTCTCATATTTATTAACGACCTAAGTTCTATCTTCGAACAGTGCAATTTTCTTTTTTTTGCAGACGACCTCAAAATTTTTCGTACAATTAACAACTCGAATGACTGTCAAATTCTGCAAAATAATATCTCGAACTTGAATTCCTGGGCAACCATTAATAACTTACATTTGAATACGACCAAGTGCAGGGTAATTACTTTTTCCCGGAAAAAAACGCCGCACCTAGCATCCTACTATCTCGGAAGCTCCCAACTCGAGCGAGTATCAGTCGTTAATGACCTTGGGGTTTTATTTGATAGTGAACTTCGATTTGTGCATCATATTGACTGGGTAATTTCTAGGGCGTTCCGGATGGCGGGATTTATCAGGAGACAGTGTTCAGATTTTAAAAGTGTCGAGGCCCTGAAAATATTGTACTTTGCGTTGGTCCGGAGTCTTCTGGATTACTGCTGCACTATCTGGTCCCCATACTACAGAATCCATATCTCAAGGATAGAAAGAGTCCAGATAAAATTTGTAAATTTCCTTCTGCTGAAGCTAAATATCGACCGCACCACATTAAACCACACTGAACGCCTAAATTTGTTGGGATTACAAACACTTGAAGAGCGCAGAATTGCCCTTACCCTATCCTTTGGCCAAAAAATCCTTACTAATTATATCGATTGTGCAGACTTACTCGCCTTAATAAATTTCAAGGTTCCGTCTCCTTACCAGACAATTACAAAGTTTTTCTGTAAGTTTTAGCCGAACTGATATAGGCAAAAATGAGGTGCTTAACCGCTTCATGACCTTATTTAATAGGTACTTACCCTGCAACATCGATTACTGTTGTACTCCTTATGCATTTAAAAAGAAAATCGCGCCAGTTCTTGCTACCGCTTTTTTGCCTGCACAGGCTCTGTAGCTGCTGTCGTTGTCATAATGACGGGGTGATTGGGTCGACTGAATGTTCTTTATTGTTGTTCTATATACTTCTGTTGGTATACTAGAGTCTATATATGTATGTATTTTACTGTGCTTGTTATAATATTGTCTTAGTACTATTTGGGCTTCTAGCCTGTGATGTACATGTGGAATAAATAAATAAATAAATAAATATCCATTTTGTTTGGTTTTAAGGGTCACGCTCTGTGCTTTGCTCGTTGCCAGCGATTGTTGTTTTGTTGTTGTAAACATTATGACACTGACGTTAATTATCATTCTTGACAGTTTGTATTTATTTCTCCTTCGATCTTAAAACGTGCATTTTGCTAGTTGGTAAATTACTCTAATTCGGAAATGACACAAATGCATTTCCTTTATGGTCTAGCTAATGGTAATGCTGTGGAGGCGCGGCGTTTGTATCAAGAAAGGTATCCTAATCGCGCTCTCCCAGATAGACGAACATTTATAAACATTCATCGTCGTCTGACTGAATCTGGCAGTTTTAAAGCTAATATTTCCGAGGGAAGGCCCCGTACAGTTAGAACACCGGCAGGGGAGGAGGATGTCCTGCATGCAGCCGAAGAGGATCCAACCACAAGTACGCGAAAAATAGGTATGGCATTAAACATCTGCTACAAGACGGTATGGGAGATTTTAAGAGATTCTTTGTTATATCCTTTTCACATACAAAGGGTTCAGGCATTGCTTCCTAGAGATTATGAACCACGTACGCAATTTTGTAGATGGTATCTCCAAAAAGTAACAGAAAATCCTCATTTTGATGCCAAAATATTGTTTACGGAAATTTTTCAAGAAATGCAATAACCAATTTCCATAACAATCATTACTGGGCCCAGGAAAACCCTCATGCGATTACAGAGACACATATTCAGGAACAATTTTCACTGAACGTTTGGATCGGTATCGTATCCGACCATTTAATTGGACCATTTAATTGGACCATTTTTTTTACCAGGACGCCTTAACGGACAGGATTATTGTAATTTTCTCCAAAATGATTTGCCTTTGCTTCTTGAAAATGTTCCTCTTCAGTTACGGCAACAACTTTGGTTTATGCATGATGGCGCTCCCGCCCACTTTAGCATATTGGCTCGTGAGCATTTAAATAGAGCCTACCAAAATCATTGGATAGGCCGTGGAGGACCACAATTTTGGCCACCTAGATCGCCTGACCTGAACAGCCTAGATTTTTATTTGTGGGGACACCTAAAAACATTAGTTTATCATACACCAATTGTGACATTAGAAGAACTCAGAAATAGAATTATTGACGGATGTGAAACTATCCGAAACACGCATGGAATTTTTGAAAGGGTTCGTAATTCAATGAGAAGAAGAGCAGAAGCCTGCATAGAGGCGAGAGGTGGTCATTTCCAACATTTTTTGTAAATTATGTATGTCTGTATTTAATTGTTATTGCTTTTTGTTCACTAGTTTGTAAGAAAATAGCTTAAAAATAAATATTTGAAAAATGTATTTAAAATTGAAAATAAAAGTTTAACACAATCAAGAATGATAATTAACGTCAGTGTCATAATGTTTACAACAACAAAACAACAATCGCTGGCAACGAGCAAAGCTAACTTGATTTATTTCAATAATAATTTTCAAGATGCAATTTGGGTACATAAGACATTTTTTAATTAACGATTTCTCCCAAACGGTAAGTTTTACGGCAAAAAGAAAGAGGGATTTTTTGTTTATAATTGATTGATAATTATTATAAAACCATAATTTTTTTCCCAAGTCAATGGCGTAGTATTTTTTTTGTAAAATTTTTTGAAAATTCGTCATAGCTACGCCACTGGTTGCAAAAAAAAATTAAATGAACATCTGAAAAGTGTGTTTTTATGCCATAATATCCTGTGCCAAAATTCAGTTCAATATCTCAAACCGTCTTTGAAAAATGTATTAAAAAGTGAAAATAAAATAAAACTTTAACACCCTGTATCTTAATAACTAAGCATTTTAGGGCCCACGTTTATATGAACTTTTCGACTTAAAATCGATCCAGGAATGCCTCCTTCAAATTATGACATACCATTAAGTAACACCCTGTATAAATACTAATTTGATCGGTTAAACTGACATATGTAGTTTTTATTTTATCACAACATTATTTGGTTTTAAGGGTCACTCTCTGTTTATGTTTTATAAAAAGTGGAGATTTGGCAAGATCAATCTTCATTTCCCTATTTATTGGCTCTACATACAGGGTGTCCCAGAATATGTGGGCAATCTCTCGGAATCCAATAGAAAACCGAAAAATATTATGACAAGTTCCATAAACTTTTTCCTATGAGCCTCCCCTACGGAGATACAGGTATAACGGAGCCCCTGAAAATTATTTTTGTTTAAATAAGTTTTAAAATACTAGGCGTAATTTAATATTTAATTAATATAATGATTACTAGATAAGTCTTTTAAAATGAACCCATTTAATCATATTTGGCTTATTTAGTTTGCCAGGGACGGACTAGCTTTGACACAATAATAGCAATTTTTTAACCCTGTATGATAAGGCTCCACAATATTATTTTTAGATAGCTTTAACCTTAAACTAAAAAAAAGGTACTCTTGATTGACATCGATAAAATCAACTGTTTACGAGAAATAAAATATCATGATTGGTAATTTTTTTAAGTTATACAGGGTGTTTTCTAATTGTACGTTAATATTAGGGAAATCAATTTTTGGGTCCATTTTAAGAAGAAAACTTCATATGAACGTATGTCCTAAACCTTAACTTGAGTACAGGGTAAAATTTTCAAAAAATAAATCATTTATTATTAAAACCTGTAATACCACTTTAGATGGTTTAATGAAATTTGGCATATTAGTACTATGTATTAAGAAGCCTTTTTTAATGTACCACATTTTTTTTTATTTCCACCAGTGGCGTTGGTACAGAATTTGACCTGCCTATTTTGGCAAATAAAAAATGTGGCACCTTAAAAATGCTTCTTGATACATAGTACATGTATGCCAAATATCATTAAAATATCTAAAGTGGTATTAGATTTTAATAATAAATGATTTATTTTAAAAATTTTACCACCCTGTATCTCAAAAGTTAAGACGTTTAGGACATACGTTCATATAAAGTTTTCTTTTAAAATGGACCCAAACATGATTTCCTAATATTAACGTACAATTAGAAAACACCCTGTATAACGTAAAAAAAATTACCAACCATGATATTTTATTTCTCGTAAACAGTTGATTTTATCGATGTCAATCAAGAGTACCTCTTTAGTTTAAGGTTAAACTATCCAAAAATAATATTGTTAAGCCTTTATCATACAGGTGTAAAAGTTGCTATTATTGTGTCAAATAGTCCGTCCCTGAAAATAAATAAACCAAATATGATTTAATGGGTTCATATTAAGAAGACTTATCTAGTAACCATCATATTAAAAAAATATTAAATTACGCCTAATATTTTAAAAGTTATTTAAACAAAACATTTTCACGGTCATCCGTTATGTACAGGTTTTCATTTATATTTTTAACGCATTTACAACTATAACTAAAAACGATAGAAAAAAACTTCCTTTATAAAGTTTCTAGTTTTTCTCTATTATCTTTTGAGCATAATGAAAGAAACAAATGAGCATCAAAAATTTAAAGAAAAATGAATAAGTTAACTTTTTTCAAATGGAACACCCTGTATATTTTTATTTAGAATAAAAGCTCTTTTTATCCCCTTTTTAAAAATATATAGTTTGTTGGTATTTCATTTAGACGTATTGAAAATATTTAAGTTTTTAATTAAGAAATCAATGAAAAATAAAAATCAGCATTATCTTAGAAAACAAATGATTTATTTATTACGAACTTTAAGTATAAATATTTACAAATTTTCGACGTAACCTCCACCATTTTCTCTGCACTTGAAAATGTTTCTCCTCAACTTACGATTAATCGCGTTGAAAACAAATTCGGACCGGTTCCTATTAAGTAACATTATTTCATTTTCAATTTTTTGTCTTAGTATGTTTATATTTTCTGGCCTTTCGTAATAAATTTTATTTTTTAGGTAACCCCACAAAAATATATCCAGAGGATTTAAGTCGGGGCTATTGGGCGGCCATCTAATAGTGCCATACCTTCCTATCCAAATTCCGTATTTCTCGCTAAGATACTGAGTTACTGGTCCAACATTGTGTGGGGGTGCCCCATCCTGGTGCCAGATAATGTTTCTGTATTGCTGAAGAGGAATGTCTTTAAGCAGATTTTCGATCTCATTTTGAATAAAATGCAGATACCTATCTCCGTTAGAGGTCTTTCAAAAATTATCGGTCCAATAACCTTACTGCCCAACATGCCACACCAAACATGAAGAGACCTACGTCCTTGTATCAACAGGTTGGATTTTGTGAAGGTTTTCAGCCCAATAATGCTTGTTCTTTCTATTATACATCCCCGCCGTAGTGAAAGTTGCTTCATCAGTAAATAAAATGTTGTTAAAAAAATTTCCATCGTTTTGAAGATTACGAATCATTTCTTGACAATAATTAAGTCGTTCAATCTTATGAGCGTCGGTTAAATTTTGAAGTGGCAAAAATTTGTAGGGGTGAAAATTAGGTTTCTTCAATGTACTGTGAATTTTTCCCCAGGATTTGTTTGTATAATTTGAAACGGAAGGGAATTGAACTTTCGGGATTTTCTAAAAAGTTATATCGCTTAGATTTTGTTTTTTGTTACTCCTAAAATAAAACTTACCTTCAAAATAAAGCAAAATATTTAAATCTTGCTCTTCATTTGCAGCCTCTGTTCTCGTTTTTCTTTTAACGCTTTTTGTTTCTCTAAACCGACGAACAATATAAGTTATCGAGTTTCTCGAAGGTATTCCCTGTCCGGGAAAACGCAAGGGTGGTAACTAAGAAAGAGTGCTCGATTTTTACTATTTGTCCGCAGATACAGGTTATGTTTGGACGTCATCCGTTTGCCCATTTTGCCCGGAAGGTAGATTTATTTTATTATTTTTTGTTAAGTATTCAAATTTTAAAAACTATTTTGGATATGCACTTACTATTAGAACTGTAATGTATAACATTTTAAAAAATTTAGCCTTTATACTACTTGTAAATAAAACAAACAGGCAAACGGATTACGTCACAAATACCGAATTGACGTTTAAATTGCCGTATATGGGCTTAAATGGGATCGAGCACTCCTTGTTAAATTTATTACCCTTGGGGAAAACGTTGGTGATATTCATAGCGAACTTGCAAGATGTTTTCATTATTTGCGTAGAAAAGACGTATTATTTCGTGTTTTTGATCTTCGGTATATCATATAGTTAAGTATTTTTTTAATGTAAATGAAGCGACGCCAAAATATCAAGACGTGTCAAGGTGCTGTCAAAACGTATAAACAAAGCAAGTCATTTGTTTTCCAAGGCAATGCTGATTTTTATTTTCCATTGATTTTTTAATCAAAAACTTAAATATTTTCAATACGGCTAAATGAAATACCAACAAACTATATATTTTTAAAAAGGGGATGAAAATAGCTCTTATTCTAAATAAAAATATACAGGGTGTTCCATTTGAAAAAAGTTAACTTATTAATTTTTCTTAACTTTTTGATGCTCATTTGTTTCTTTCATTATGCTCAAAAGATAATAGAGAAAAAACTATGAAACTTTTATATAGGAAGTTTTTTTCTATCGTTTTTAGTTATAGTTGTAAATGCGTGTCAAAATATAAATGAAAACCCTGTACCTGTATCTCCGTAGGGGAGGCTCATAGGAAAAAAGTTTATGGGAACTTGTCATAATATTTTTAGGTTTTCTATTGGATTCCGAGAGATTGCCCACATATTCTGGGACACCCTGTATAGACATAGTCACACAGTGATTCATTGTGTAGAGATTTTAAAAATCACTATTACAATTAATACTTCTCTCAGTGAATGACTGAAATAAAAATGAAACAAGTTAAAAGTTTACATACCAGTTATGGGCTTAACCTCGGGCTCAAGTTTCTTTGGAGTTAACAATTTTCTCTCCAATGAAGGGTTGCATAGCTGTTTCGGTTGTGAAAAGAAAAACTGTTGGAACTGCATTTGCCTTCAGTTTACGGGTGCCATCTTCTCTAGTTTTCTCCCACATGTCAAAGGTAAAATGGACCTAAAATTAAAATATTAAGTGTATGTATAATGAAAAATCCATTGGTTGTTTAAACAAAAAAAAACCTTAAGCCTAACAGTCTAGACCAACTTATGGGAGTCATTTATCTACCCAAGATAAATTTTAATTTTCTCTTTCTTTCTCGAGCCCTACCCTTATACTGACTTTTCTTTACAAACACTTACCTCACATAAACACGAGAAATCAGTAGGAATCCAATTAGCTCTTCTCGTTTTAGTTAACCACTCCTTTCTTCTCACAGGATCTCGCGGGAAACGTTTCATCATAAAACCTTTCTTTGCAGAATTGGTGCAGTTGACTGCAGCACAACCAGGCATTGTTTCTTTAAAACTGCAAAAAAATTATAACTATAGGCTGTGGGCAAACTGATATAAGTAACTTTCTGCTTAAGTTATAAAGCCTTGAATACACACACAAGAATATAATAATCACACGAAATGATAGTTTAATTTATTTATTTGTATTTTTGTAAGTAGGTACTTGAAAGAATAAATTGCCAGTTTCACCAAGTATTTTAAGCTTTTCTTAAGTTCCGTAAAGACTGTGAGTCCCTCAAGTTAAAGGAAGCTTAGAGGTTACTTGGTGCAACTGGCCATAAGTGCCATAAAAACTAAATGAATAAAATCAAAACCACGATTTAAAAAAATAACCCATAATTTTTTAATAAAAAATGTCTTTATTCCTAAATATGATGATTTCACTGACAGATTATTGAGGTTAGGATTTTTAAATATTCCCTTTTGGGTTATTTAACATGTTTTTTAAACTCTTTAAATATGTATTTTTGGGTAAACTGTGTTCCCTTAAGTATTGAGTAAAGGTATTTAAGTGAAAAAATGAAATTTAAAACAATACTTGGAAAAATCCAACATGTAGAAAATAAATATTTTTTTTGAAAAATTTCTAAATATTCTCAAAAAATAACTTTAAATTCATGTTCTACGACCCAAAAATATAGAATAAGAAGAGTTTTATTTAAAAAATCGGCATTTTTTCATGATTTTTTGCTATTCGGAATAAACAAACAAACAAAATACTTACTTTTCAAACGAATGTTTTTACTGATCCCAAATTTTTGCCACTACACAAACAAATACGATTATTCAAAAATAGTCACTTAAATATCACCGGAATTCAACAAAACCACAATATTCACATGAAAACACAACAAACAACCATAAAAGATAACAGCACAACGTAAATTAAACAGCTAGCTGTCAAATTTTGCCTCATCATGGCGGAAAAAACACGTGATCCGATCAACCAATAAAAAATAAGACATTCATTGTCATCACTGTAATTTATAAAGCCACTGTACTCTCACCTAGTAACACGCAGTCTTCTGTCCTTCTTTGAAGTGTACGTTATTTGAATTAAGCTATCCTTTAATCCGCTCCGTTCTAAATACATCGAATATGGGATAAACAATTAAAATTTACAATAAAAAGAGCCACGGATATGAAAAAAGGCATAATAAAACATATTATTTTTGTTACTTGGTTACTACTAAATGTCTATAAATCACAGTAAAGAGTTATAATGCGAAATAAATGTTTTATACCGAAAATATTTAATTTTAACTACCGAAAAATCCAACTCAATTCTTAAGTGGTTTTCAACATTGTTTTAAAGCATTAAAACTTAGTTTTTTTTTTGATTATATGTCTTTACGAGAAAGATACATGTGTTATTTATGTAAATATAAGGTGATCCTTTATTTATTTTGCCAAGTTTTAGAGTACCGTGGTCTAAAAGACAGTAATGTTCTTATGGAGATTTAACATGGCGAAACGGCCACCTTAATCTTAAAAGTATTTTTCAAAAAAACGTTTAAAATTGATTTTAAAGCTGAAAAACATTTTTTGATGTAGTCACTGGACTCATTGGAATTGCAACCAACATTTTGAGAAGCCAACCAATTTCCTTGCATATGTTACCGTGAAAGTCCGAAATTGGTGAATGTCGACATTCACCGGTGAATGTCAAAAATTAAAAAAAAAAAACTCAACGATAACTAACCAAAACTAACAACTTTGGGGCGTTCTGGTTAAAACTAATAATTTTGGTTAGTTGTGGTTAGTTGTCGTTCAGTTTTTTTTTTTTAATTTTTGACATTCACCGGTCAATGTCATTCACCAATTTCGGACTTTCACGGTAACACATATACAATCTGCAGTATAATTTGTTTTAGATATTTGTTTTCTTTACTCTTATATTAAAAAAAATAGAATAAATAAATGTATCACTGCAATGTGTATTAATTAATTTACTTGAAGTAAATATAAAAATAAAATGTAAACATATATTGTACGTTTGTGATTTTTATCTGGAAGGGCGGCGCTTCAGAAACCATTGTCATAGATAAAGGATGGAATGGATAAAACACTGTCTAACTTTACATAAAACGGCCTCCTTGCGACATCTCTTAGCCTGAAAGAATATTTTTATAAAAATACGTTTGGTGATTAATGGTGCGTTCAGCAAAATTATCTTTGAGCATCAGGGCCGTATTTAGGCTGTCGCTATATTTTTTTTATCAATTTTCGGTACCGTAGTCATATTTTTATATTTTTTTTACAAAATTAACTTACTAATTTAATTATTTTTAATATATACCTAATTTATTTATTTTTAATATATTTAGACCGAAAAAATGAATAAAATATAAAAATATTAATTTATCCTGATACCCACAGCGGAAATGTAGCTCTTTGAATATTTTTAATATTTAAGCTACAGATAAATTGGTATTTTATAAATTGGGTGCAGCACTAGTTCTTTCTTTGGTTGCATATTATTTAATTCATTAAAGTCTAATGGTTACGTTTTAGTAGGCCTGCTATGCACAGTATTTTTGTAACAGCGATTTTATTGTTGAGAAAATTTATTTTAAGTTTAATCATCCGCAAATAAGGATGTATAGTTATAGTTTCGTTATAACTCGAAAACTAAAACTGTAAAATAAAAATTTTTGTAGCCCTTCTAGTTTTTTGAGATAATAATGTAATTTATTATAAATTTAAAATAAAAACGCAAATATCTCAAAAATTAAAGGAGCTACAAAAAATATGCTTTTTAATAAGCTCCATGAGAAAGGTTATATACACATTTTTAATAAAATAAGTAATAAAGGAGACATAAGCAAAAAAGTAATTTTGGCTAAAAATTTATATAAATCTATAAAAGCTACACAAAAAAAATCTGTGACATAAATTATATATTTTAATATACAAACAATACAAAATTGGTATTTTAAGGAAACGAAATTATCGGTTCAAGAAACTTTACACCCACAACTTAGCACTTTAATTTTGTAAAATTTCCGGGGAATAACCCCTGTAATCCCCGTTTTCGCTAGGGGGTATAAGACACTGCCCAAACCCCCGGTTGGTGGGAGAAGGCACAAATGTTAAGCCCCGCCAAGGGCGCGGCCACACCAAAATACGGCCCTGTTGAGCATATACTACTAAGGGCAGATTTACCACTCTCTTACCTCTTGGCCGTGGAAACAGCGACTGAAGGGAGAAAGCAGAAAAAAAATTCTCACGCTCTGCTGCTGCTGATTCATCGACGGTGTATATACACCTTCCCGCCAACCAATTAGCACGCCGAGAGAGGGAGAGAGGTAGAGATAGATAGGGGGACATGTAGATAGAGAGAGAGAAAGAGGGAGAGGAGATTGTACTCTTATTCTTATTAGTGTTAGTTAAATTTTAAATTTTTAACGAAATTTAACACTGCACATTACATTTTAGAGAACAGACAAATGACAAGATAAAATATAAGCAAAAAAATGTTTCTAATCTAAAATAAAATTATATATAAACGTGTTTAATAGTACAATGCATTGATTTATGTAGATATAAGGGCTTAAAAAAAATTCTTGCCTTTACTAATTTCTACACCCTTTGTATATGTAAATAGGTTTTTTAAGTGATATATGTGTCATAGTCAAAGGTCGATATGCAGTCTCTTCGCGGAATGACCGGTTTATCCCAGGTTTGACGTTTGACCAAAGCCTTCAGGCTAACCCCGAAATAAATAACAATTTTGGCCTTTAACTAAAGTATTTTAGGTTAACCTAGAAGTTCCTAACTTTTCAGTCAAACGTCGGAAGTAAAATAATCTGTTTCGGGCTTTGCCTAGCCGATTTTAGAAGCGACTGACAGACTCGGTCAAACGTCGACTGTACTTGTAACACGTTTAAATAAGTTTAAACTTGTGGTTGTTGGGGTTAGTTGTGGTTAGTTTTTGTTAAATGTGATTAGTTGTAAATGTAAGAAATCTGACGTACTGTGCAATTCTAAATGTCATAATGCCTCACCATGGCTAAATAAAGACTTTTTTTTATTTTAACTATGACAATATAACAACAATAAACATTAAAATAAAAAAAATCTTTTTATTACATCTAATTTAACAAACTGAGACTTTCTAATACCTAATTGAAGTTTGACTGGTCAAACCTCTATTTCATTAAATTGGGTTTTGACGTTTGCCTGACCAAATTAGTTTCTCCTAGGGTTGCCGAAAATTATTTAGTCAGAGGCCGAAAAACTTCATTTGTTTGGGCTTTCACTAAGACATTAAGTCAGACCTGAGGATTGACTAGTCAAACCTAGGATCGCTGGAGCTTGGAGGATTGACTATAACATCTGTATCAAATTCAAATATTTAACCTTTTAGCAATTAGGCTATCGAAGACTTTCTTATTTTTTGTGTCGACGCTCTATCTATAGCATCTTCAGTAAGCATATCCCTTTTTTTTATATTGTAATATTTACGAGCCCCCTGTAGACTACATCCTCATTTGAAACATTCTGTATACATTAATACAAGTTTATTTGTAATTAGTGGGTCAAAAAGTAACTTTAGATTCTAGAAGAAAAAATTATAAGATTTTTCTCAAACAGGCATAATACACGTTTAACTAGGATATGTGATAAATTATATTATTATTGAAAATGTAGAGTATCCTTTATTGTGCTCTAAGTCTAGAATAAACTAAACTAATTTTTATTTGCTTTTAAAAATAATACTGAAAAATTTAGGATCCCATAATGTAAAATAAAAAATTACAAAATACCCATATTAGTGATATATAGTGGGCAGGATACTTCATAATCTAATAAATATATGAAATTTTATACACAACAAACTTTTAATGCGTATAACTTATTATTAAATTTCACATTTTAAAGAGAATATGGAGTATTATACCAAACTTACTTATATTTTGCAAATTTCCATTGATGTTCTTGCATTTTTTATAATACCACAATAAATCATTTTGATGGGGTTAAATACACTATAATGGTCTAAGAGATGGAGCCGAAAAATCATCGTCATCAGTAATATGTAGTTTCTCCCGTAAAACATGTTCATTTATAAAATAGTATTGTTAATTATGATCCCGCGAGGGCTGACAGCTAGGTGGATACAAATGGGGTGGCGGATAAGGGTAAACAAGGTAAAAATTTAGGCAAAAAATTGTCATCAATAATATGTCAGCCATTTTAACAACTTAAAGTTGTTGGGTAATTTTTGGGTCCATTTTAAGAAGAAAACTTTATATAAACCTATGTCCTAAACGTCCTATATAAGTTTTAAGATACAAGGTGGTAAAATTTTCAAAAATAAATCATTTATTATTAATATCAGTAATACCACTATAGATATTTTAATAAAATTTGGCATACATGTACTATGTATTAAGAGGCTTTTTTTAGTGTACAACATTTTTTTTATTTTCACCAGTGGCGTTCGTACGGAATTTGACCTGCCTGTTTTGGCAGATATTAATGGTACGTCACTGATTTCTCTTAAAATAAAAAATATTTTTGAAATCCCCAATAAGCAAAGTTGATTACTTGATTTTTTTTAATCCGATGCACGGTTTTCGCTTAAAAAATAAAAACTTTTTTTTTGCATAATCATAAATCATAACAACATGGGTAAACAATATCACCATGCAGAGAAATATCTAGATTTAATTTTTCTAGGTGCAAACCGTGCGTCGAACTAAAAAAATTATGAACAGGTTTGATCTTCTGATTTTTTTAGTCCGACACACGGTTTTCACCTAGAAAAATTAAATGTAGGTATTTCTCTGCATGGTGATATTGTTTACCTATATTGTTATGATTTATGATCATGCAAAAAAATGGTTTTTATTTTTATAAGCGGAAACCGTGCATCGGATTGAAAAAAATCAAGTGATCAACTTTGCTTATAAATGATTGGGGATTTCAAAAATATTTTTGATTTTAAGAGAAATCAGTGACGTACCATTAATATCTGCCAAAATAGGCAGGTCAAATTCCGTACGAACGCCACTGGTGAAAAAAAAGTAGTACAGTAAAAAAGGCCTCTTGATACATAGTATATTTATTCCAAATTTTATTAAAATATCTATAGTGGTATTACTGATAATAATAATAAATGATTTATTTTTAAAAATATTACCACCTTGTATCTGAAAACTTAGGACCTTTAGGACATAGGTTCATATGAAGTTTTCTTTTTAAAATAGACCCAAAAATTGCCCAACAACTTTAAGTTGTTAAAATGGCTGACATATTATTGATGACGATGTTTTACCTAAATTTTTACCCTCTTTACCGTTATCCGCCACCCATTTTGTATCCACCTAGCAGTCAGCCCGCGCGGAAACATAATCAACAATACTAAATGAACATGTTTTACGGGAGAAACTCCATATTACTGATGACGATGATTTTTCGGCACCAGCTCTCCGTCTATAATATAGGGATAATCTAAATTATGTATGTCCACGGGTCCAAAAAATATTATTATTAACATAATAATTTTTTAATAAATGGTTTTTTTTAATATTTAAAAACTTTTATCAGGAAAATACCTAAATACTTTCTATAGTTTCATAAATTTAAAATATCGTCTAGTAGTAGGGTTGTTTTTTTTTATAATATAAACGACTGGTTCTAAATATTTTCCATAACAATACCCGAGTTGGGTGAAATGTTAAGCAAATGTTAGACAAAGGCCATCAGTAAGCAGTAATAAATTTGGTACAAATCTCTACAGTCATAAAGCTGCATTTACACTAGCGAAACTCCCTCGCGAAAGTCACTCGTGCGAATCTTACTCGCTTCGAGCACTACCCAAAACACAGCGCAATTTAGAGCGAAAAATAGAGCGAGTGGGGCGAGCCGCCTTCAGTTCTGGTTCCACAGCAAACATGGGATCTTGTTGCTAGCTAATCACAAAACCAAGATTTACAAAATTCAAGATAACGGATCCAAAAGGACGATTTTTTTTAAATAAACCGATTTGCACGAAATTTGGTGTACATGGGTTTCGGGGGTTGCTGATCACGAATCCAAGATCAAATTTTTAAAATTTAAGATAACAAAAACAATAACGCAATCCACTATATTCGGTATTTTTAAATAAAATTTCGAATTCGTAATTGACGACTCCCGAAACCTCCGTATACCAAATTTGGAGCAAATCGGTTGATTTTTAAAGGATATTTCCGCCGTATTGCATTCGTTTTCTTAAATATTGCAAATTCATTCTTGGATTCGTAATCAGCGAGCCCGAGAACCTCCGAATACGAAATTTGGTGCAAATTGGTTGATTTTCAAAATTCGGTCTTTTAAACATCATATTTTTCAACCTACCTCAGCAGATTTTTAGGGGCGTCCATTAGCCTAAATTTAGGCTAAAAAATGGCCCATCGGTGCGGGGTTTTACATTTTACAAGCTTCTTTTGATGGACACTCGATTTTTCTTCGGCTGTCGCCCGCCATATTGGAGCCGCCATATTGGATTTTTTCGAAGGCGCAATCGACATTTGAGAGTAGACGCTTTAAGCTTTAAAATGAGCTCTTGTCCAAGCAAAAGTGAGCTCTCCTCTTGAGACTACGACGACTTTGCTAGCTCGATGCTGAATTTATGGTTTGTTGGCTTAGCTTTTTAATATAAAACCTTTAAGATTATAGCGACTTTGCTTTACTACTTGCTGAAAAAGCATTGCTTTAGGTAGCGTCCTGTTTTTTTAAAGTGCATTTATAAATAAACTACTCTTATGTGTATTAAATCAAATAGTCTAACCTATTGTTGTTTTTAGGCATGGATTTATATACTAAAGTACCTAAAACAATACCAATAACCACTAATCTTTATAAATTAATCATTTGCCAATATAATACCTCAATATTCTTTGCGTCACTTATCGGATCATATTATATTATCTTATCTAACAGAATTTAGAAAAATCAATGTTCACATCGAGGAATCAGGATTTTGCAGGTAATGTAGTAAAAACATTAAAAGTTTGTTATGTTTTTATATGTTTTAAACAGAATATAAGTTAGAGTGCGGTACATTTAATATTTTTTAGTTTTAAACTAAAATTTTAGTGTTGTTGTAATAGGGTTATAGTTGCTATTTTAAAAGTATTGCTTTTTGTTCATATACAGTTTATTACAATATCTTTATTTAGGTTAAGTAGCAGTAGATAATTACTGCGATCCAAAGGACATTTGTAAGTTTTTATATTTTGATATTTAAGTTACGCATTAAAAAATATATATTTTTTACATAATCTGTACAAGGTGGGCCAAATTGCACACTTTTAAAGGAAAACCGCCCTTTTTAAAGGAGATAGACGAAAAGTAATGTCGATGTCTGAAGCTTCGTCAATAATATAATGGTAAAAACCGCACATTGATATCTGTTACCGTTTCTGAGTTACAGGGTGTTTTTTAAAAAATGTGCATTTTTAATAAATCTCTGTAACTTTTTCGCTATGGAAAATATAGAATTTAATGATTTGGGTATAATTTTTTAAAATTAATAGTTTAATAAATATTACAGAAAATTTGATTTTTTGTATGGGACACTCTGTATATTTTTAAATAATTCAAAAAAACTTTAAATTACTTTTCCAAAAATATAGCACACTTGATATTTTGCTTTGAACAAGTAGGCTTTGGACGGCGGCGCGGCGATAATACAGAAAAGAAACCCTTACTGATAGCTTTTAGCAGTGAAGAAAACAACCACAACTAACCACAACTAATATTTAAAATAAATAATGTAGAATTTTATAACAATTTAGACTATATTTAGAATGGGATTTACTAATTAAACATTAAAAAAAAACAATAAAAAGTAGTAACTCAGGGTAAGAGATTTTGCTACAGGAGGTGTTCAAAATGTCGGCCGATCTCTCTTACGTATGTTTCCTAGTTCCATTAGAGGCAGATCATCAATAAGGGATTCCATTTGTTGCCTTAAAATATTATGTTAATGAAAAAATATTGTTGAGAGGTGAGAGTGTCATCATAAATTATTGAGCCAATAATCCCACATCTAAAAATACCTGCCCAGACACTACACCCAAAGCTTTTTTGATTTTTTAGCTCCACTACTAAATGAGGGTTTTGTTGCGTCCAAGTATACAATTTATAGCGATTAAAAATATCGGCACTGCTTATATAAGCTTTGTTAGTCTAAATACAATTAAATGGGAAGTCGAGCACACGGTTCCATTTTTCCAGAAACCACCGACAAAAATCTATGTGGCGTTCAAAATCTCCAGGTCTAAGTACCTTTATGGTTTATATTTGTGCTTTTTTAAAGTTTGTCTAACATTAGTCCTTACCAGTCCTGTTAATGTTTTTAAATTTCGGATATACGTTTTAGGATTATTTTCAACGGCCCCTAAAACTACTATTTCTTCTAACTCCCCATTCCTGTTCTGTTTTGACCTGTTTTCTCAAACTGACCACTATTAATTAGGTTGTGTCGAAATCTTCCAAAAATAACCTTTAAAGGTTTTTTTCTTTCTGGATATTGGTGTGGTATAAATTGCTTGCTTCTGCATTCTTCCCGGCTTATAAAAAACTAACTATCAATTTCCTTTTTACAAAATTTTTTAATTTATTTAAAAGATTTACCCAAATCTTGGCATCTTTACACCCAAAACCACAATTCCCACCGCTGTAATCTCACGTCGTTGTCGTGGTTGGGCCCAGTAGGATCTTTTGGAACATGCGCTAGAGTTGCTGGTTATCGGCAACTCTTTTGGCTAGCGTATGGAACGGGATCCGAAGCTAAGATGAACACAAGGCTTTAACTCAAGGTGTTAGCATACCGTGGCTGATGAGTGAATGACATACTGTGCCTTAAACAGGTGTCTTCATCGGTGCCTCTGAGATACAGGGCGACCTCTCAGAGTATCTAGCCTTACTGCGGTAAAGCGGGTCTTTGCCGTGGTGGACTATTACTTTTGCTAGCTCCAAACAGAAAGCGGACAGAACCGCTTTCATAGGACAAAAAGTGACAAAGGTGCGCTGACCAAAACGGATAAACCGTATCGAGAGGTGCCACCCAAGGACACAAGTAGACAAAGGTGCGCCGACCGAAACGGGTGAATCCGTTTTGAAAGGTGCCCCTGAAGTCACCGGCGCCTGATTCACGGGGAAGGGCTAATCCATCCCGAACAAATGGGTGCTTAGGAAAGGATCCCTGAATTCAAACAGAAGGCAGACAATTATTCAAAAATACATTATTTTACAATTATTCAAAAATATACAGGGTATTCCATATTAAAAATCGGTTGTTTGTTTTATAACTGTTATACTATTTATTATAAAAAAAATACTTAAACCATTAAATTCTACGTAAAAATTGCCATTTGAAATGTTTTTACAGAAACTTAAAATTTTCCTTAGCAAAAAAGTTACATCGATTTTTTTAAAATGCACTTTTTGAAAACACCCTGTAACTCAGAAACGGTGTGAGGTTTTTACCATTACGTTATTGATAAAAATTGAGCTCCAGACACCGACATTAGTTTTGGACTATATCCTTTAAAAAGGGGGTTTCCCAATTTGGCCCACCCTGTACATGGCACAGGGTTTTTTACTCGCGCCTGGAATGGTTAATTTATGACGTACCAGTAGATAAGCTATGTGTGTTCTGCCGCAAAATCCGTCATTTTCCTATAAGAAATACATGGGAGAATTTTAAGGTCCGATTTAGATTTTACTTCCGGTCTAGCACCAAGTGCCAAGCGGCCGCTAAGCTAAGTAATGGCCACGCCCGACGTTGCTTGACTTTAGATTATGGCGCTGACCAAGATTATGAAATACGAACTCATCAGGGGACCTCGAGTAATTTTGGAAATAAATAAAAAAAGTCCTCACGTAGCAGGATTTGAACCGTCGTCCTAGTGCTTGAAAACCCAGAGCTCTACCACTGAGCCACCAGGGAGTATTAATTATTAAGTTGAAATAACTGTTTAGTGGAAGAGAATTTGGAATTAATTAAATTAAAAAAGAAGTCACCTAGCAGGATTTGAACCGTCGTCCTAGTGCTTCAAAGTCTAGAGCTCTACCACTGAGCTATAGGGGAATATTAAATATTATGGTGAAATGAATGTATAGGATCCTGAGTACTACGCCAGCACACGTGAGTATCATAGTAAAGGAAAAATAGTAGTAATAAGGTCGTTTAACTGTCATTAATAATATTGGTAAACCATGTATGGTTGTATAACGCCTGAGGAACTAATAAAAAAAATAAAAAAGTCAGGACCCAGCAGGATTCGAACCTGCGTCTTACCGTAGTAGTGAGAGATGATATGTTTTACATCCACCGTCCACCGGTGG
>JAHBCN010001080.1:163449-238075 GCA_019359885.1 Listronotus oregonensis
CTAACAGTATCGACTGAAAGTTTACCAACATTTGTGTTAAAGTACCCGAATTATATTTGGGACAACTGCAAAAGTAATTGAAATAATATGAGTTTAAAATTAATTTTAAAAAAATATTTTTATTTATCTTACATAAAATTAGTTCTTAAATAGATATAAAGCTACCTTAATTTAATAAAAAACTTGTTTTTACCACAAAAACTGGAATGTTCTTAAAAATAAGTTTTCCTTGACTCGAAATGGTTTAAGTAGGCACAGGTAGACTAGTGTTACTTTATGCTATATGAAATATCCGTAAAATTTTCCATATAGTTAAAAAACATTTCCTAAATATACTTTTATTGCAAAACAAAATATAAATGATGAATAACGCCTAAGCCATTACTTGATTTACCAAATTATATTAATTTAAACCAACCAGAAGCAAACAATTTTTCGAAAAACATTTGCTTAATTTACATTTAATTTATTTCACTTTTTAATTTCATACTGTAAATACTACAACTTATAATATATAGCGTAACTTCCAAGGAACTCTTACCTAGGTTAAGAATGAAATCTAAAATAAACTATTTCTTAAGGACATATCTAAGGTCTCCTAAAGATAACCTTTAGTAAATTTCTAAAAACGGGTTTATCTGGTCTTTAAGGTCTGCTTATATATAACAATACAAATGTTGCAGAAATTTTTGTTTTGGCACTGAAATAAAATAAATTGTCGATATAAAAATATTTTTAAGAGCGATAAACATCTATGTTGCAGATATTTAGACAAGATGTAGATCTTTCGGTTACTTAACAGAGATATTACCATGACCTGGGCGTTCTTAATCATTGGCACCTTTGCAGGATAATCCCAATCCATGAATATCTCAATAGATTAAGTTAACATAGAACATTAAATAGCCGCCACCTTCTTTGGTTTTAAAGTTATCAAAAAAATGTTTTTATTAAATTTTTCTTCACCTATGTTCCTAAGTTATTAAGAAGCACCTACATATGTACAAATATGTACAAAATTTTGAAGTAATCGATGAAAAAAGTTATGTATATGTCTCAAAATATTGGACTCTGTTTACTTAAAACTTTCTAAATATACATATTGCCAAATATTTTTAAAGGAAAAATATTTAAAATACCTTAAAAATATATATAACTTTCCCAACGTTTAATTTCATTTGCCTTAAATTAAGTGGTTACTAAATATTTTTTTGAAGTAATTTATATTCTCAAACTTTATTTTTAGCAAGATTAGCTCAAAGAAGGGAACAGCGACGAAATCAGCGTAGATCTGATGACTCTTTTTCTGAAATATACATCAACCCCACCTTTATCTCAGATTCCAATGGAGGAGTATTTCCAGCAGCAGTACCACCACCATATTCACGTGAGTAACCAGTAAATTATATTTTTCCCTTAATCTTAAAAATGCATCTAAAATTATAATATTAATTTAATTTTTCCCACGTAGTGTATTACAAATTTAAAAAGAAGCAACTTATCATTTATGCCGGTATAACATCACTTTATCAAAAAAAAAAAAAAAAAAAAAATGGTTTTATTATACCTACGGTTGAAAAAGTACCCCCAAATGTTTTCCAAATGCAAAATAATTTTATTAATTAATGTTTTCTTACAAGCCTGGCATAACAATATATTTTATTTAATTATATATATTTTTAAATAAAGAAAAAATGGTCAGTCAGTTCTCTCAATTGCACATACACTACCTGCCAGTCAAGCCTAAAGTTCTTGAGAAAGGTAGATTATTCCGTAATGTCTTTTCACAAAGGTAACATTTAGGGGGCTGCTACCCTTCAGCCAGACCTTGACTTTTATGTTTAGGGGTCCTTCAAGGACAATTGCACAAATTTTCAAAGTGCTATTACGCTTATTGCAAAATAAAGAAGGGCATGATTTTTTTAGACCATTGTTTTTTCTTTGAGGAACCTCAATTTCCTGTCAGAAAAATTTCGTACTAAGATAAAACATCGGTCCAAATTTTGTTAAAATTTGTTTGATAGCTCTTGTTCTTGCACAAAAACTTTGCCAGCCAATTTGTTGCAAGCTGGGTAGAGTTTAAAATATGGGATTTAACTTTTTACATATACCAGAGATCCTAAGCTTTTAAACGCCCATTTAAAAATAAAAATTGGATTGGAAATCATTGAAATTTTTAGTGGATCTTTATAAAATATTGGCACTGACCTAGTGCCAGTGTTTAAAAAGTGAAGTAATCAAGTTTTAGGAAGTGCTAAACTGTTTTTACCAACGTACCAACCCATAAGTGTGATTACTAACAATTTAACAGAAATGCAGCTGAATACACGTGTAGAGAAAAATTGATTTATATATCAAGCATTGCAAAATAAAATATTTATTAAAAATTTTTAAGGCTAATATTTTTTTACTTTTAAATTGGGTTTTAATATAGGCATTTAACATGTAAAAAAACGATAGTTTAAAACTTTCACACACGTCAGCAATACCAAATGGCGTCTATTGTCAAAAATTGCTGACAGAATGGCGATTATACCTTTTAAATAGACTAGAGACTATAAAATGAACATGAACTTACACAGCTACAAAGCGGGTTTTACATCTGACAAGTTTGCAACGCACTTTTTTTTTAAAAGCAGTGTTTATATAAAAACTGGTGTGACTATGATGAGTCACACCAATTGCTCAAAAAGGAAAAGTAAGAAAATTAATACGAAATTTATCCTGTGCACAGGTTAGCTTCACGCCAAAGCAAGCTGTAGGTGTGCGTGCAAACCTACCCACAGCTCAGGGTGAGGAATAGTGAGTTCGTTATGGCGCCACCAGTTTTCTTACGGACTACAAACTGGAAGTCCCCTAGATGTTATATGAGCTTGCTTGGGCGATCACACACCAGTGCACGACAAAACAAAAAAGTTAGCATATAAGCATTAAAAAAAACTGACTTGGTCAATACTCATTAAAGAGAAAAAAATAAATAAATAAATAATAATAATATAATAATACAAATTATTCTGGTATCAGGTGAGCTAAATAAAACTCAAAAAGATTAAAAACAAATTACATTTATTTTGAAATAGTTTCTTGACGTTTTAAATTTCATAAATTAAAAAAGGTTTAAGTTTTCAAGTTACATAAATTAGGATTAGTAATTGTTAAATAAATAAATTAATAAAAGGTTGCCTGTTTTCTGACGGCAGGTAAGGGTGGTCTGCAGAGTCTGGACTCAACCCCGGAGTAAAATTTGAGGCAAATCACAAGTTAAAGTTGAATTTGGAGTTATACTTAAGTTTGGAGTTATACTTGAGTTTGGACGTCAGTTTGAACGTAAATTTGGTAAAGTATCCAAATTTGGAGTTAAACTTGAATTTTGAGGCCTTAGGTTAACATGTGGCCTCGAAGTGGGCGGCTTGAATAAAATCTAATAATCCTGATTTTCAGGGACCATCTTTGCAAATTTCACCATTAATTTTCAAAAATATTTACACAACAACAAAACTGGAGCCTTTGCAAAAATTTGGATGGTTTAAATTAAAAATCCCGTACGGATGACCACGATATTCGCAGTAAAAATATTAAACCAATGTTGTTTCACCAGCGGCCGCCATGCAAAATGGCACAGGCAGCAGTTGAAAATAAAAATCGGACCAGCCACTCGTCAGCGCTTCCAAGATAGATTAGCTCGAATATTTAAAAAAAAATAATTTAATGCTGTAGACCATTTACCCATTTACCAGCGCATTCACCATAACATAGCATCGACAAAATTAAACCGTTACAAGTTATTGATCAATTAATTAAACAAGAACTTTTACAAGTGGCCTGGCATGTGTAAGGTGGTCAAAATTTTTCTTAATTTATTGATCAAGTAGCTTGCTCATCTACTTAAAGAAATTATGCCTTGTTCTATTTTTCACCAATTTTAATATTAGGTAAAGTTTAGTAACTTTTTGTTTTCTCCTCTTAAAAGGGTTAAATATAAAAACAGCTATTTGTTTTAACTAACCAGTTTTTCTATGGTAAAAATAATTTGAAAGTCTCAGGAATCTCAACTGTTTATTACCAATCTTTTATTTTTAAACAATATTTTTTTAAACTTAAAAAAAAAAACAAAAATTTTTGCAAACAAAAATAGTTAAAAAAATTAAAAAACCACTTGACAAAATTTAAAATTAAAAATAATATGATCAATACCTTAAAAAGTGTAAAAACAAACAAACCTTTTCAATTTTTAGATCAACTATTTGACGAAGTAATTGAACATGTTTTTAAATAATAACTTGGTACATGTAAAACAGGCTTGAGATAATTTATATTAAAAAAAAAAAAATAGGAGATTAAACAGACACCAATAAAAAAGTCAGCTAAGTATTAAAAGTTCTTAATACAAGACTATAAAATCCCATTTTTTTATTTTAAAATAAGAGAAGTACTTAAAACGCAACGTATTTGTTTCAAACTACGTATCTTAAAATACTTTGTATTTATTGAAAAGGAAAGTATAACAAATAATAAAAGGTATATTTAACAGTAACTACTAGAATACAAAAAAAAATAAAAAGTAATATTTTTACCCAGGAAATATCTACTAAACACACAAATAATATAGTACAGTGGATGGGGAGAAAGAAGGTGTTTGACCTCCGGATTTTTTTGTACAGTTTCAATTTTTATGAAAATTTGGAATTAAGTTGCTTTCACCCTCTAGATTTAAGTTTATATGCTTAGGGTGTGTTTTTAATTTTTAGGAGGAAAAAACCACCCCTTATGCTAAAAAATTAGAAATCTATAGAAATAGACCTCTTGTAAATTAAAATTATAGCTAAATATGTAAAATGAATCTACTTTTATGTCGTGAGTTATATCTAACATTATATTTGTAACATTTTAACCCTTAAAAATCACCTTTAATAACAAAATTACAAAAAAAAATTTTTTTTTTTCATTTTAAAATTATTTAATAACGCTTTTATTGTAGAAAAAAAAATATTTTAACAATTTACGGTATAATAAATATTTAACTACCATAACTCAACCTTTAAATAACCACCCCTTATGAGATTAACAAAAAAAATTGACAAATTAAAACGATTTGATGATACATAATTATAGTCCCGGAAATGAAGCTAAAAAATGGCAAAACCTCGCAATTTTTTTGTCCTGCATCGATTTGCCTAAAACTATAGAATTAGTCGATTCTAACCTTCTACTTTAAATTCCATTTAATGATGATGTGCGCTGTTTGTTTTTTAAGGGTGAAAACTACCCATAATTTTTAAAATAGAATAACATTTTAAACCGTAAGATGGGTAAAAGTTGGTTTGGATTAGTTGATTAATGATTGTTTTATGCTTTTAATACATTTTTAAAATATTTCAACCCTTAAAAATCAACCCCTGCTAGAGCTTAATGTTAAAATGGGGTGAGTTTAAAGGGCTAGAATAAGGTGGTGCTCATTCGTAAATGGAGGCTGTACAGAAAAATCTATGAAATAAAGAGTCTTTGTTATCAAAAAATCTATAACTTGGTACCTTATCTTTTTTTTGTATCTCTAGTATTGTTAGAGTTATTTTGAAGAAAATGGCTATTTTTCCGAAATTGCGGAAAATTGTTTTTCACTTTAAGCTCTAGTTTTTCTAAAATTAAGCATTTTAATTTGATTAAACTTCTAGGATAACAGCACATCTCGGCATGATATAAACTTTTATCCTTGGACAATTCCCCACCTTCTGTGAAAATTTCAGGTAAATCCATGCAGTACAAAAAAGTTCCTAGCCAAAATACCTCATTTCCTGTACAAATAATATTATTTTTTAAACCCGGAAAGTTTTAAGTTTTGTTTATTAGTTTTCCCAACGTTGATAACTTTATTAGTCACCTTTCTCTTTTGTTCTGTTTTGTCGTTTCTTTGAAGGCTTATATTTTTTAGCATATTATATGGAAGCACCACCTAAATATGAAGATGTAGTAAAAGTTCATCAACCACATTTAACTACACCTACAGAAAATGAAGCTTCGACTGACACCAGGCAACAGACAAATTCAGTTTCAAACGCTCCATATGAACCAACGGCCGTAAATAGGCCTGCAACTATTCCTACTGAGCCACCGCCATATGTCACTAACGTTAGTATAGTCAGCAATGGAACATCAAATCATATGTGAAACATTATTTAAGATTATTTTTGTTATTAGAAAATCTATTATCGTTTTATATTTAAAACACTATTTTCCAAAATTGTTATAGTTTTTTATATTACATTTCATTTTATTTTTATGAGAAAAAAAACAAAGCTCAATTTTAATAACACACCATTATTATATTATTATATTATAAAAAATTAATATTCACTTTAGTTTACATATTTTGTTATAATTATTGCATATATAACCCATTGGTCTCTAAAGATACAAAATGTAAAATATTTGATTTTTATTTAATATAATAAAATACCCATTGTTTTTACACAATCTTCAAAACGTTTTTGTTTTGTTATTTAATTTTTAATATCGCGACATATTTTCTTTTTATTTTTAAAACGACTTTCAGTTAAAATAGTTTATTAATGGTATATCCTTAGAATTAGTTTCAATAACACTAAAATCTTGGACTTCCATTGTCTTTATTTGTTAATTGATACACAACGTTTCGGTTAGTGATGTATCTCCAAACGTTTTCAAGTGATAACTAAAGGTTAGTAGTTATCACTTGAAAACGGAGATACATCACTAACCAAAACGTTGTGTTTCAATTAACAAATAAAGACAATGGAAGTCCAAGATTTTAGTGTTATTGAAACCATAACATTGTCTAAAACTTTTAAAGAAACTTTTGTTTTTTAGTGTTGTAAATGGAAATATTTCCAGTGGAAATATTTCCATGGAAATGGAAATATTGGAAATTTCCGATCGTGTCTCGGAAATATTGAAAATATCGTCGGTTTTAAACCATCAAAACATATATTTCTGTATATTTCTTATACTTTTTTGCAGTACAAATTTCACACTAGAAAAATAATTACCGAAAAAGTACGTATATTTCTTTGAAAGTGTTATGGTTTCAATAACACTAAAATCTTGGACTTCCATTGTCTGTACTTGTTATTTGTTACACAACGTTTCGGTTAGTGATGTATCTCCAACCGTTTTTAAGTGACAACAAATAACTATTTTTAAAAGCTACGACTTATATATTATCCCTTGTTCACCGAAGCTTAACCGACTTTTCACGGTTCAGCAACGGCGACCAGATATTTGGAATATCGATGCTAGGCTTGCTAAATACATTTTGGTTGTTTACAATTATTACAGCTTTTTTAAATTTTCTTTTTTTCAGTGCGTTTATTTATTAATAGTTTTTGCTTCCGACCATTGTATGCGATGTTGTTTTGACCAAGCGTGTTCGGCAATCCCTGATTTCGACGTTTCACCTCGTTCTGTATGTTTTTGTGTGTTCTTCGACTCTAACTTCGTAGTTGTCTTTTCGTTTCCCCCACCACATTCGCAGGGAATTTGGTAGATTAAGTCATTATTTAAAACACGTAGTTCCCCTTTTTAGTCCTACACTATCCTGTCCTACACTGACCTTGATAACAAACAGACCTAAAATCTCGATCTTGGGGATACACAGATTATTGCTTGTTGTTTATTTTTTGCTTTAAAAGAAGTCTTACGAAGACGGCATTGATGCTAAATACAATATTCAAGGTGTAGATGATATCGATAAAGATATGACTCTAGATCAAGTTGCACAACTTGTGTCTCGTGGTCGTGTGTAATTACTTTTTTAAAATTTCGCTGTTTTCTTTAATTTTTCAATAATTAAATTTTTATTTATATTAATGTTTTTTGGATGACAATTCCAGTTATGTATAAATAAATATCAAACATTGAAATTTGCTATCGGTAGAACGGAAAAAGTTACTGGCTAAAAAAATCGGTAAGTTTACGATTCTATCAATCGTGTTGTCCCTTGTTACCTCAGTAGCGACTGTATTTTTTATTGTTGATTAATTAATATTTTGTTTTTACTTTATTTTATTTGCGCAATTGTCTTGTCAAATATCATTGGTACTTAGATTTTGAGCCAGATATTTTTTGCCTGGTTTTAAGTATTTCGGAAAGAACCAGGTCCTAATTACTCGCGTCTAGAGATACCCCATACCCCGTGATCACGAGCTTCTTGACGGTGTTGACACATGAAACGCTTTATTATGCAGGGACTCGGCTAAAAAATTACATTTTAATGTAATAATTTAGGGTCTTTTTTAATTCGTCCCCGCATTTTTAGGTCTGAAATATAATTGGGAAAAATAAAAAGCCGCCTTGCTAACCAGAACTAACCATGGGCGACTAGAACTTAGGGCTTTTGAATTTGTCTAAATTATTTGTAGAAGTTATAAACAAAATTTTAACAACATATTAGGAAAAAAACCGAAGAATATATAATTACACTTTTTAAAAAATTGTAACTTCTACCATATTAAAAATTATAAAAACTTTGTTAATAACTTCTATGTAGGGATAATTTAGATAAATTCAAAAGACCTAAGTTCTAGTCGGTCATGGTTAGTTCTGGTTACCAAAGCGGCTTTTTATTTTCCCCAAGTATATATCAGACGTAAAAATGCGGAGACGTATTAGAAAAGACCCATGATTTGCTTTTTTACATTAAATGCATTATTTAGAAAAAGCCTACTTTTTAATTTTAAATAACCCGCCGTGTCTCTGTATAATAAAGCATGTTTCATGTGTCAACACTGTCAAGAAGCTCGTGATCACGGGGTATCTCTGGACGCGAGTGTCCTAATTTGGGCAATATGCCTTGCAGTGATAGTTCATACAGCAGTGTTTAATTTTAGAAGAGTGTGTTAGCAGAAAGATATTTTTAACGCATTTTAACGAATGCGCCTTTGCATACAGGGTGTTTCGAATTAAAAATTATTTTTCCGGATTTTTTCATCTAAACTATCAAATCGTAAAAATATGTTCTCTGAGTCATCTGATGGTAAAGTTATTTGCACACAGTGATGTTTAGTATACTCAAAAAACCAGATTATAGTTATAACGTGAACACAGGTACTGATGGTTCGTGCACCATTTTTGCCCACTGATTTTTTTCTGCTTTCACATAAACATGGTATTTTGATTTATTAATATACTGAGACTGTATTATTCCATAAGATGCAAAATCACCTGCATTAGTACAGATACAGTACTTTGATCCCTTCTAAGGCGAATTCAACAGAATGACAGAAAACCACCAGATACATCGTGTACTCACGTAGCACTTTATATTAATATACAATTTAATCCTGCACGCCTATGGCCCAAAACCGCCTAAAAGCTGGGCACGGTTCTTTAACTTGTTAAAAATATTTGGCCAAATCTGACCAATTAGGATATTACCCATGATAAACTTTTATTAAATGTGTAGTTTCTTGAAATTTGAGGTTTTTATTTCTTATTCTTTTGTTTTTTCGGAAATATTTCCAAATATATATTTCCGGAAATATTTCATCACTACTTAGAAATTAAAGTCTTGTCATATAGACTATAGACCATAAGCTTATGCCAAAGACAATTTTAGTTATCCCTAATAATTGTCTTTGCTTATGCGTATAGTACCTAAAGTTTAAAATTTTGTGTGATTATGTGTTAACCTAAATAAATTAATAATTTTAGTTTTTTTATTGTACTTAAAGAATAAAGTTTTTTGTTTTTGATTTTAACAATCTAGACGTAAATTTAAAACATCAACGATAAATGATCAGAGTAGAAAAAGGATATATTTATTAAGGATTTTACATAACATTCAAAAAGAGTAAAAATAGTATGTTTTATTACCAGATGTACAGTCCACAAACTTTGGGCAAATGGATAAAGTGGGTCCTAATGGTTAGGGCCAGTAGGGTAGCTACGTAACCAAGGACCCTGGGGCAAATAGGTAACTGAGGCCCTATCTACACTGGTTAAAATTTAAATACTTTAAAGCTTTTAAGATCTTTATTGTCAGCTCTAGCAGTATAATGCGGTAGATAATATTTAAATAAAAATAACCCAATTTATAGCAAAGACTAAAAAAACCCTTTCCAACAGGGATACTGTAAATTCTTTATGTGATTAAAACATTTATTTAACTTTTTCAAATGGTCGCTTGAGGGATTGAGGGTCCCCCATGAGCTTGGGGATTCCGATGCACTACACCGCCTAGCCCTCCGGTAGCTACGCCACTGGTTAGGGCTCATAATAAATTAAATAAAAAATAAAACTGTTCTGTTTTCAAAATTAATTAATTATTTTTTTTATCCACATTTTAAAGTCCCTAAAATAGATAAGTATTATATTTATCTGTGAGCATTGTACGGTAAAATAATATATATATATATATATATATATATATATATATATATATATATATATATATATATATATATATATATATATATATATATATATATATATATATATATATATATATATATATATATATATATATATAAATTTTTCCTTTTTAAAAAACTTTCTTTCATATATTGTGGAGCTGTAGACTTTATCACCATACATACGATTTCTGTCACACCAACAATTTTGAGTAGGTTGTTAAGGCACTTTGAAAATTTGTGTAAGTGTCCTTGAAAAACCCCCAAACATAAAATTCTGGTTGAAAGTTAATCTTGACTTTTATGTTTAGAGGTCCTTTAAGGACAACTACACTAATCTTTAAGAACCTTCTTAAAAATTGTTCGCCAGCTCTCCTACCAGTCCGAGAACGGGTGGAGAACTTTAAGTAGGTTATTGAGGCACTTTGCAAATTTGTGTAATTGTCCTTAGAAGGACCCTTTAACATAAAGTCAAGGTCTGGCTAAAAGGTAGCGGCCCCCTACCAATCCTTGATTTTTTTTCAAATTTACCCTTTAGCCAGACCTTGACTTGTATGTTTAGGGGTTCTTTAAAGACAATTAGATACATTTTCAAAGTGCTTTAAGAACCTACCCAAAGTTGTTTACCAGCTCTTTTACAATATCATTCAATTAGTTATAAAATAATAAATTGTATTTTTCCTTTAAGTTTTTGTATTTTAAGATAACTTTTAGTAATAATTTCATTTTCCACGCAATATTTGTGCATTACAGTCGATATAATAAAGCAATCATTAGTCTGAAATTATATGCTTTTGTTCAGTTTTTTACTTAAATTTAACTTAAAATAGCAGAAATGGCCAATGGCCAACAAAGTTTAATGGGTGGGGAAGGAATAATGAAACGGTCTCAGATCTGTTTGAATATTGGCATTTTTACATTACCAGCAACAAACTGTAAATTTGCCAGTGTACACTAAGGGCCGGTTTTTTTAGTAAACTGGTTTTAATTGGAGTTTACTTAATATCTAGAGGGTGTTCTTTTTTCGACACTTTTACAGGGTGCGGCTGCATAACTTCCATTTTTCAAAACTTAATAAAACGCATTGTATAAATCAAACTTAATTTGATTTTCACAATGTTGGTACATACCTAAAGTTTTGTTTTGAAGAGCGTAGTCACGTAGGTGACGTCTCCCATTCTCGATACATTGAATAAACCGATTTCTGGTGCTTCTCATGACTCTTTCAAGCATAGCAGGCATTATGTTGGCAATTTCTTCCTGGATTATGTTCTGTAAATCTTAAAGGGTCCTTGGACGATTCACATAAACACGGGATTTCCGGCCATTGCACATCACCCTGATCAAAAAAGGCAGTTATGCTGCTGCGCCAGAAATCGGTTTACTCAATGTATCGAGAATGGGGGACGTCACCTACGTGCTCTTTAAAGCTATGTAAAACAAAACTTTAGGTATGTACCAAGATTGTAAAAACCAAATTAAAACTTTCTGATTCATACAATGCGTCTTATTAAGTTTTGACAAAAGGAAGTTATGCTGGCGCACCCTGTATAAGGTATTAAATGTTAAAATCAAAATTAGAAAATTTTCGCTTGCCTAAGAGATACGAGGGAAAATCATAAAAATTGTCAATTTTAGAATGACCCTTTATTTTCTTAGTTAAAAAAGATACAGGAGAACATGTTATACAAAAGTTTCTTTATTATAATTTTTTAATAATTTGCCGTTTTCAGAATAACTTGTAACAGGTAACAGGTAACAGGTAAAAAAGTTACTGGACCTAACCTCATTTCTTTTTAAATAAAGCATTCTGTTATACAAAAATATAGTATTAAATTCCCTTTATTATAATTATTGTTTTCTAATAATTTTTTTTTAAAGCACATTGGGGTTTCAGAATAACATTAACGTCAACAGGTATCCATATGGCTCTTTGAGTAACAGGTATAGAAGTTAAGGTGGCCAGATTTTTTTTTATATCGGGAGTATTCCTAACTATGACATTTCTTTTATAAATAAAATTATTCAGGTAGTATATATTAAACAACAAGGTACGACTCTAAAACAAATATGGAGAGACATCGAGGTTCTCGCGAGTGTGCAAAGAGGTTTTCCTTTCTAAAACGACTATAAAAAAACATTTTTGTGTAAATTTTTATTTTAAAAACAAACGCAACAAAAATAATGAAAACAAGAAACTACAGATATTGCAAACAGGAAACTTCATAACTATTTTAAAATATTAATTGTAATGTTTACTTCTGCAGGAGTTTGTTTAAACTAATTTTCTGGCACCTTGCTTAAAGCTCTGTTCGGCATATTGCAGGTATAAAACAAACACAGCTAATATTTGAAAATAACTTTCGGCGAAATTTCCATCTACGCAAATTGACATTCTAGCTGCTAAAGCAATGCCCGGTATAGGCATTAACATCAAAATCAATTTTATTTTTTTGGCGACTCATTTTGATAATTAAGAAAAAAACGATCTGTTTGCAGGAGTGGAGGTCGTATTTATATTAATTCCTGACACTGTAAATGCGCGGCATCTCATCTCTATATTAACATTGCTCTTTATTTTCTTTTTTTTAAGGAGTTAAGAGAGTATTAAAATACCGATAACTTTAGAAAAGTAAGTACTTTATGAAACTAGCACTATTTAAAAACAGAATTGGGTAACCCCTAGAAATAAAATAAATAAAATAACACATATTAGACATAAAGGAAGGTATTCTCGCTAAGGTTCTTTGGCACAGATTTTTTTTTATTAGGGCCTGCAACTTCTGGTATTTCCCAATATCCGGGTTTGCCCTCAGGGTATTCATGGAAAAGGTGCTCCATAATGTTTGACAGTAAAGTACACCAACATTCTATGACATAAGATGAACTCGGCTTCATATACATATATGACGAGATTAAACTTCGCTTTTTTATAGTATAAATCAAAATTTTTTTGTATCAAAATTAAACCATCAAGTCAATAAAGTAGCACAAACGATTTAAATCATATTGGACAGAACCGTAGCACACATTGTGCGCAAAATACAATGATTGCAAAACCCCATTTTCTAAAGCAGTCGTAAAGGTAGCATGCATGATTACCAAAGGTAGCAAGCCAAATTATCATTTATTAATCATTCCTTTAAAATAGGGAAAAATACACTATAAGTCGTTTAATCGTCGAAATTCACCAAAAATTAAAACATGTTTTAAATAATTAATTTTAATAATTTAGGAACTAGTGGAGTTTTGCAATTTTAATTATTTCCGAAGTAAAAATTACCTATGCATATAAATATATACAATAATTACACATCAAACTACTTTTCAATCTGTTCTGGTTTAATTTTTAAATTCAAATGCTACGCCACTGAATGTTCGGCGGCATTCAGCCTGTTGTAGTATGGACGATGGGTTGATGGGAAAGAAGAAGAAATTATAGAGGCCCTTTTTACAGACCAGCAAGTCCATTAAAAGACCGCCAAGGTGAAAGGAACTAATGCAGATTTTCAATGTCAAAAAGTTTTAATAACAAATCATTCATATTGTTATGTTCCCAGGCTGAGTAATAAGTCGGATTCACGTGCTCCTTTGCTGCTTGTTTTAGATTTAATTTTTGCCGCTAAAATTCTTTAAAAAATTCGGTGTGTTTTAGTTCCATCATGGGATGTTTAAGTTAGTAAAGTGTTAATTAAGTGTGTTAAAATTATCGATATTATCACAAATTATCGAGGCATTGTTTTAAGATTTAATTAGTGAGTTTGGTGTTGTTTACAAAGTGAAATTCTGTGAAAATGTATGGATATTACCTTGATTTTTAAATATCACCATTACGGATGTTTTGTTAGTATGCGATTAAGGTATTTTTATTTTTTATATAGTAATTTAAGCGAACATCAATTAACTTAAACTGAATTTAGATAGGTATATTAAGGAGAGTCACGCGCGTCTGTGTTTGCATGACTGCATTTCTAGTTATTTAAAAAGATTACTTTTTTCAGAAATATATTTATTAAATCGGTAAGAATCCTCCAAATTCTTACTGTATTCAGTTACAGTTTTTTGCTTAAAGACATAATGGATATAAAATTATTTGTTCTAGTGCTTAATAAATATTTTTAGAACCCTATTTTTTGGTTGCAATTATAACAGAAGTAAAATGCATTATTACCGATCTAAAATCAATGATACTAAAACTTTATTTTGAAATATCATTTTTCTTCCTATTCTATATTCACATTTTAAAAAGGTTTGAAAAAGGTTAAAGTTGTTCCATCGTTAAACTGAATAGGTTTTTATTTTACCGTGCGTGTAACTCCAACAAAATTTTAATACGAGGGTAGTTGAACATTTTCGGATTACTGGTGTGACCCTAAAAGCATTTTATTTTCTGATAACATATTTTCTGACATTTGTTGCATAGATTTACAAAATGTATATTTAGAAAACCTATACTCCTATTAGAATTATGTTGCACATTAAAAAATGGTAAAATTTTACTTTACGGTTACCACGCCGATTTTTATAAAATTTTGCATACGGGGGTTTTTTGAGGCGCTGATCACAAATTTAAAATTAGTTTTTTTCGGCAACCTCCGGTTTTTGAGTTATGAGGCCTCCAAGTGAACTAACCTCAAAATTCTCCCTTCTTGAAACTGATTACCAACAAATGGGAACATACACTGATCAGGCACTTATATATTAAACAAATACTATAAAATTTACAATAATTTATTGTCTATTTTAAGAAAAAATTATGTCAAATGAATCCACTTTTCTGTACGTTGTAAGAAGATATATATGATGTAGAGCTGGTTGCCTAATTTATAATTGAGTTGTAAAGATATAAAAAACTGGTTTAATTTAAGGTGTTTTTTACTAAAAATAATCAATAAACTTTTGTAAATTTTAGTATATTTATTTAATATACAGGGTAATTCATGAGGAAATGTCAATACTTCAGATACGTACTCAGGAGTCTGAAAATAAGCATAAAAGTCTATACAAATATGGGTTCGCAAGGCCTTCGTTTCCAATATACAGGGTGTTAAAGTTTTTATTTATATTGTTTTATTTTTTTTATGTTTTGCCAAACATAACTTAAGAACAATAATTTTATTGAAAATTAAAATACCTATCGTTTAATAATACATTTTGTTATTTTTTTTTTAATTTTGCTATAATAAAATCAGATGCGTGTCATGCGTTAAATTTTTCTTGTAAATCCAAATATCTCGAAAACGGTTGCTCTTATCGACTTTTAACAGGTATACCTTTTTGACGTAAAAATGACAAAACAGTTATTTAATTTACTTAAAAATGAAATACAGTGCTGTACCAAAAAGTTGTGATTGTTCAAAATAGTAAAAAGACGTGTAGGTGGTACCCTCTACAAGTAAGAGCTTACTAAGATTAGATTCGAATCCGTCATACCAAAAAACCCCCGGATACCAAATTTTACTCCAATATTTACATTATCATAGATTTTATTTAAAAAAAAAGAAAAATTAAATAAAAACTTTAACATCCTGTATTTCGGAAACGAAGGCCTTGCGGACCCATATTGGTATAGACTTTTATGTTTATTTTTGAACCCTGACTACGTACCTGAAGTATTGACATTTTTCTCATGAATCACCCTGTATAATTGCCCAATCAGTGTATATTCCATTTTAATGGTAATCAGTTTCCAGAAGGAGGAATTTTGGATAATGTTCATTTTAAGGTTAGTCCACTTGGAGGCCTAATAACTCAAAAACCACAGGTTGCCGGAAAAAACTGATTTTAAATTTGTGATCAGCGCCCCCAAAAAAACCCCGTATGCAAAAATTCATGGAAATCGGCGTGGTGTCCGTAAAGTAAAATTTTACCCTTATTCCCCAGTGGCGGATCTAGGAGTTTCAATTTTTTTTAGCTAAAACATGAGACATGGGACCTACACTAAATACATATCAGATGTTATTGGCTTCAAAGAGAACACTTTGATAAAGAAAATTTTTATTTTGAAATTTTCCAAAAAAAAAGTTGATTTTTTGAGTGCCTCCCCCCCCCCAGTTTCAAAATCAAATCCTCTATTTGTATTTTTTGTGAGTTTAATTAAATTCTATTCTTGCGTTTCAAACTCGGTTTCAAAGTTTGCTAAAATATATGCATTTTTTCTTGAAATTAGAGGCATCTAAAACATTTGCATAACAAAATTTTTGAGTGAGTGAGTTGGTTTTAGAAAAAACATAAATAATTTTGCAAAATTTGAAATTTGACAATAAAATTTGATCTAATTTACGAAAAAAATAAAAAAAATATTTACTTTTGCCACACTCACATTTTTCTCTGGAGAGGGGCCATAAAAAACAATTTTATTTGCAAATTCCAAAATAAAAATTTTCTCTATCAAAGTATTTCCCTTGAGGCCTATATCATCTGGTATATATTTGGTGTTGGTCCCATGTATACAGATAAAATATTTTAATAATCCTAGGGCTGTTACTACTATTCATAAAGATTTATTGTTGTTTAAATAAGCAAACTATATTTTAACGTAAGCTTATGACTTCCATAAGAAAGACATTTTAACCAATTCCTACCAAAATTGATTTACTGGTGCCAAGAAACCATTTTTTTAAGTTCTTACCTAGCACATGGGTAATATAATTATCTATTGCGTTTAAGATCTATGCCAATTTAGTCTGTATGCAAAATGTGTCAATTCCCACTGTAAAGGGATCATTCAATAATTACGTGCGGCTCGAAAGGGGGGGAGGGGTTCGACAAAAATCCCGAAATATTACAAGAAGGAAGAGGGGGTGTAGTGAGTTATCACGTGAATTTATTTTATCGTTGAGCGCACGATTTCTAAACAACCGAAAAGCGGCGTGTGAACTCGAGTCGCCATTGCCAGAACATTTTTATCACGGTATTTATTTTTTTAGAATTGAATAAGAGTATACCGAGGGGTGTTTCACTAGGTATTTTAGTGTACACTTGAAGGGAATTGAAGGGTAATACTGAGAAATTATGTGGGAACTTATACTATTTTGGGAAATTACGGTGAAATTAGGTGTAATTACGGGGAAATTACGGGAACGGGGTACGGGTGAATTACGGGGTAATTTTGGTACCGTATTAATATTGTTACACTAAGTGCTAACGCGTCATAAGTGGTGTGATCGAACCTAACCTAAAATTCTTGAATTATTGGCGGGAACAGACCTATTTATTGCAGATGCAATTGTATGTAGTGCTTAACAAAGTTGTGTACCTGTTTAAGCAAAGTAAGTAAATAATATAAGTGGATTTTTATTTTTGACTTAAAAAGTCGTAATACCCTTTATAGTTATTATGTACCAGCTTTTATATTTATTTTCCGAGTTTTTTTACCGCGAAAAAAGCTTTCGGGAACTGGACTCGGAATAATTTTTTTAATTGTTAAAGAAAAATATAAGTAAAAATATACAGGGTGTCCTCTTTTTTTGTAGCAGAACTTTAATAGCTTGTAGAAAAACTCAGTTTAAGACAAGAGGTTCTGTTATAAATATATATTATGCACCGATAATTCGTTTTTAAGACAAGATGTTGAAATTTAAATCAAATTGTTTTAATTTCACATAATGAAAAATTGTCTCCTCAATGATAAGTTGTAAAGCAAAAGTTGTGAGTGAAGAACTGAGTGAATAAAACTTCATTTTTTAAAAATGTGCCCACGTTTAGACTTTAAAAAATGGCCAAATGTCGGCGAATGTATAATAAAGGAAGTTTTATTCACTTAGTTCTTCACTAGCAACTTTTGCTTCACAACTAATCGATTTTATTCATAACTCGAAAAGCAGCGTGAAAAGCCCCTTTCTAGTTTTGTTGAAACTTTGTAGGTGTGTTTGTATTATTAATGTGAATTTTTTACTTAATTATATAGATTTTTGCGATGCCACTCAAATAAATGGCAAATCCTCGACCGACGAACGACTTAGTTGATAAAAATAGTAAAAACATTACCACCACTGTCTTTTTGACATTGACATTTTTTTTATTGAGCACATCTCGGAGCACACAAAACATTCCTGATTTGAACATATGTATGTATGTACAGGGTGTCCCAAATTCGAGCCTCATCATTGGGATCTCGGAAACCTGAAGAGATACGAGGTCGGTTAAATAGAGGTACAGTTGCGCAATTTGATGCTGATGAAAATGCCACCTTGAAAATTTAAAAATTTCGAATACTTCCGAAGATTTTTGGAAAAAAACGAATATTTGCGATTTCATTTTTATTTTTTTACCACTCTATTTGAGTAGATGTAAAAAAAATCATATTCTCATTGCTACTTTTTTCGTTCTACAAGACGGTGTTATTAGATTTACACATCGACGTTTCGTCTTCGAGCTGCCATCATCAACTTTGTTTTTTTTTTAATACGGCCCTGGATTTTTTATTGCGTATTTAAAGAGCTCATAAGGTTCCAAAACCAATGATGTATAGCACTTATTCGAAAAATTCATATCAATGGCAATTTCCATAGGAAATAATGTGTTAAAAAGAGACAGAGAATAGATTTTTGGTATAATCTTACCGAGAAATCATTAAAATGCTTTTTTGAAATAAGTACGATACATCGTTGGTTTTAAGCCTTAAAAGCTCTCAAAATCCATAATAAAAAATCCTGGACCGCATTTAATAAAACAAAGTTAATAATAGCAGCTCAAAGACGAAACGTCCGTGTGTTAATCTAATAACACTTTCTTGTAAAACAGAAAAAGTGGCAATAAGAATGTGAAATTTATTTTGTTATATATAGTCAAATAAAGTCATAAAAAAATAACAAAGAAATCGTCAATATTTGTTTTTTTTTTGTCAAAAATCTCCGGAAGTATTCGAATTTCTTAAACTTTTAAAGTGTCATTTTGATCCGCATCAAATTGCGCAACTTTGCCTCTATTTAACCGACCTCATATCTCTTAAGGTTTCCGAGATCGCAATGATGAGGCTCGAATTTAGGACACCCTGTACATACCTACAACATTTAATCAACACTCGGTAAAATCATTTGTTTCATATTAAAATAAAAACTTTAATTATTTGTATTATTTTTTTCCCAATAGTATTTCCTCGAGTATTTTCTTTTTGATGCATAGGGAAATCTGGTGAAATTGGGAGGAAATTAGGGAAATACAGGTAAAAATAGGGCAATAAAGTGAAATTATTGAGGAAATTGTGGGTAATTAAGAAAATAAAAGGTAATTAATGAGAATTATTAAAAAATTAAGGAAAATTATGGGGATATGGGGGAATTTATTATTAAAAAAGGTAATTAAGTGTACACTTTTTGGTAGGTGAAACACCCCTCGGATTATACCTGTAATTAAAGATAATATTTTAAAATTTTTAAGATACTTTGTACTAAAAAATTACACGTAATTTTGAGTAGGGAAGGGGTTAGTCTTAAATCCCACGACGTATCACCAGGGGAGAGGGAGGGGGTTAAAAAAATGTTAAAAGACATCACGTGATTAATGGATGACCCCACAGCCCTTGCATTCAATTTTTTTTAAGGTGATGACCCCGTATATGAATATTCAAAATAGCACTACGTCTTTAGGTCGGTACAGGTTTCTACTGCGTAGAAAACATAATGTCCTCAGTAAAGCTACTTTAAAAACCATAATTTAATTAAACCTGCTAAAGACTTCCAAATAAACAAGCCGTTTGGAGATTAACACAACCCCAAACTGCATGCAAAATTTCTTTTTTTTTTTTTTTTTTTTCGACAAAGCCGTTTTTAGGCTAAGCGCCATTATTATATCGCTTTATTAAGTTAGATTAGATTAAGAAAAAAGCAAAAATTAACTAAAAACCATAAATCTGTTAAAAACCTAAATTTATATTTTTATAACCTACTAATTGTAAATCATTAATATCTACGCTTTAGATCTAGGTATCTTACGCAAATAATAATATTGAAGACTATCAACCTTAGTCGAGTAACTGAAGACCTGAAAGTACCCAAAGCTGTAAATAAATCTGTAGAGTTTTTATTTGTGGCGCAATTCTTAGGTCTTCGCGGATGCTTTCAAACTAGAAAAAGTTTATCACGATTCCGACGTAGGAACCCGCTGAAAATGCCCCCCCAAAGTCCCAAAAATGAGTTGCCCGCGAATATCTGCCAAAATATGTGAATTAGAGAATTTTTGTTTTGACCAAAAATGAAGATTACTTTGAAATCTACAAAAATAGCCCTTACCATTTTTTTCGCAAAACCAATATTTTTCGCAAAAACGGCCGTCGAAAAATCCATAACATTCCACACTGGATAGATGTGGTAGTAGTAGTTTCTTACTAAAAAATGCAGATGGGCAAAACAATTTTTCATCAAAATGCAAGAAAGAAATGAAGGAAATTTTCGGGGTTCATTGAACACTTGCTAAGGTTTCATTATAAAAAAATATTAATAACAAACCATTTTTTTCAAAAAATATCAAAAAATTATTGGGATACTCTGAAAATATTGTGAAAAAAACTTTTAACGCCTCTTTTTTATATTCTAGAAAAATCAGAATAAACCAAATCCAATGAATTTAAATGATTAAAAAATTTACATTATTGCCCGAGTATTGGAATCATTCGTCCGCCAGCTTAAAAGTGAATCCATGAAGATAGCGGTAGAGCCGCAGATGAAATGAGGGGACTTTTGTGTCCCGTTGTCTCGAAAACTGTCGATTTTTGGAAAAAAAATTATAGGAACCATTTTTGTAGGCTACCTACAAGGCGATCTTTATTTTTTGTCTAAACAAGCGGGAAACTCATTTATCGGGCCTTGAGGGGTCATTTTTAGCCCTTTTCCACCTGTTAATGTTCATAAACTTTTTTTTGCTCGAAATCATCTCCAAAGACCTAAAAATTGCGCCACAAGGGAAAACTGTACAGACAAAATATTTTAATATTATTTAAATACTTAGAGAAGTATTTATTACTAAATTATACCCTGAATAATAAAAATATCAGTATTTCCATTAAACTAGACGTGTGTTCCCAAAACATTTTATATTTATGTGATTTTGAGGTATTGAAATAGTAGTAAGACAATCTAGTTTATATACATTTACCAAATTCCCAAATTCACTCGACTTATAATTCAGAGCGAACCAAGAATCACGCATTCGGTCTGTATCTTTCAGATCTGTAAGCACGTGAGATAAAACCTAATATAGCCCCCTTAGCTCTGCCTCTCATCTGGGAGCAGGTTTAAGGGGTTTGTACACGTAGCTACTTTAAGCTCCCTGTTGCGGCAACTCGCAACTATAGTTTTTATTACGACTTTCATATAACATAATTTTGGGACTGCGCGAACATAGTCACTAAAGTTGCAAATTTCTGTGGTTATTACTGTCTTTAGTTGCTGCAATTTGTGAGAAAATAAATTTCAAACTGCTTTAACTGGCAACTGACAATTTTGTACTAGTTATGTTAAGTTGCTGGTTTTCGCAACCAACATACACAACTCGTCGGCGACCCCCCTTTACCATCTCCCACAGCGCACATCCATAGTCACACTGGTTGTTAATCAAGGACTTCGAATTTTTTTTTTTTAAATTGCGGAAACCGTAAATTGGACGTTTTTGTCGAAAATATAAGTCCTAGTAACAATTGTGAAAATGAATGAATGAATGAAGAATGACAAGCTTGGATACTAAACGATATAAGGAAAAACATTTTAATTTTTTTGTTACCCAAACACACAGAAAAAAGCAATCGTTGCTACATTGGTAAAACAAGTAGAACAAGTGTATCTATTACAAAACGTATAATATCAAAACTGAAATAAACTGAGATAGTCCAATACTTTTAAGTTATAGTGGCATTAAAAAACTAAACATATAGATAAGTTGACGTTATTTCGTTTTATTTTTCTGATTTGAAAATTATTGTCAACTACTTAATTTGTCAAACAATTAAGTCGCAATACCTTTTATACATCGATTTCTTTGTTGCCGGACAAAAGTATAGAAATAACTCTGTTAAGCACATAAAATATTTTAAAATAAAAAACAAATGCTTGGATGATATGTTTAGGAGAAATATATTTTGCTTTTATTATTTTCAGCAGTCACTTAAAACTCATTATCACAAGACAAACACAAGAAATTACCATGAGATGCCAATTTAACACAAATTAAAGTTTTAAAATAAAATCATGCATATTTTAAAAACAAATTGATCAACAATTAAAAAAACATAATTACTACTTATCTATTGCTATCTTGATTAAATCAATTGCCCATATAAATAAAACCTAATTATTTAATTTATTGTTTCAAAACAATAACCTCATTCTTGTTTGGCGTGACCAATGTTTTTGTAGAACGTTTGCTTATAATAATATTCAAATTTTGCTCAGGCAATAGTGTGTTTATTTAGTGTTCCCCTTTTATATTTATACAAGTGCTTTAACTAAGTAATTATGACCTTCCTAAATTTTTCGGAATAAAAAAATATATTTTGCTGTATTTGTTTGAATTTGCCCTATGGATCTATTTTTGTGGGGTTACTTAAAAAATGAAATTTATTATAAAAGGTCACAAAATATAAACATACTAAGACAAAAAATTTAAAATAAAATTATGTTACCTAATAGAAACCTGCTCATTAAAAAACACCCTAACAGAGGTTTTATTCGGAATGCTCTTGGAAGTTTTGAAGCATTTTAGGAGCCATATTTTGTAAGACAGAGATTTTGGTTAAGTTTTAGTATAGTTTAATCTCTAGATTATCCCACAGGTTTAAATTGGGTGAGCTTGAAGTCCACTTTATTAGTTTCCTTCTGCTAATCTATCTACCAGAAGAGCTACATTTAAATATGTACTTCCAAACGGCAATGTACTAATGTATGTTATTAATGTATTTTATTGTATTGTGTATTTCCAAATCTATTTGTTCTGTTGGATTTTCTAAAAAAAAGGTGCCAAAAATAAAATTTTTATAAATTCTCTCTCAATCGTTTAACTTGTCAGAATAATAAGTGTAAATATAATGAAATACAAGTTTGTTTTGAACAACATATTCGAGATATTTATTATTCGGTTTTCCATTATCTCGTTAAATTCTAAACGTCATCTGTACTTAATTGTTGATTTTATCTGGGTAAAATTTATGGCCTTTTAAATACTTTAAAATACTCTAATAATCGAAAGGTATATGCCAGAAACTACGTAATTGTACCTAATATGCCGTCAATACTGATGAAGCCCAAAATTAAAATTATCATAAATCCGTTCATACTATTTCATTCTGAGCAAATCAATTTTGATTTACCACGAATTAGAGTTTTCTAAACCTATAGTAATAGTATTCAAAATGCCTAATAAAATAAATTGAACTTTATATAACTCTTTTATTCCACTTCCCAAACAAAATTTTAAAAAAATACAATATCGGATTTTATTGCAGAAATAACTTCTTCTAAGATTTAACTAATAAAACTACAAACATATAAATAACAGAAATTGTAAAATTTAATACTACCTTTTAAAAAAAGAGCAAATAACTGAAAACAGCGAAATGATAACGAAAATAAAGTTAAATTAACATATTGATTTCTTATTTTTAGCTGAATAGGAGGTCATTCTAAAAAACACATAAGGCATCATTTAGATAAAAACACAAATATGTCATCAACAACTGCTGTATTACATTTAATTAATATGAAAACGTTAAAAAATAAATGTAAAATAAATAAAGTAATACCTTCTAAACGAGGTAATACTTTAATCCTAATTCCATTTAAGATTTAAGCAGCAGAGCCAACCCTCGATCTACAGAATACTTCTCAGACGTGGTTCCACCCCAGTACCATTTTAATTTTTTAAGGTAACAACATAAAATTTGGTGCATCAGTATTTTGCATAAATATGCCTTCTTTGACCTATGCAATTGTTTTGTATCACTTAATATGATGACGCCTCATATGTCATTTTTTGACACTTCTGTGTCATAATATTTAGTTTTTTTAATTTTAATCTAGAGTGTCTTAACTATGTTAAGTCCGTTATTTTTAGATGAAATCCCAAGTAACATTTAGGGAAAGTTTTCGGTAAACTGCAACAATGTAATTTATTGAACTATGTTGAAATATTTAGGGTCACCTCATTGTCAAAAGGATTAGCTTATGAAATTTTGCACGTTACAGTATTGCCGATATATTGAAAAATTATTATTTTTAAGAAATGACATACAAGGTGATATTGTGTCAGAAAGGCGTATCCTATCAAAATAAGAAAAAATACAACGGTGATGCATTTAAAATTTTAGTAAAGTACTAGTAATTTTCGGTTAAACCGGAAGTGATACAAACATCTGAATAGGTCAAACAATGCATATTTATGTCAAATAACGGCATAAAGAATTTTATTTATTTATCCTAAAAAATAAAAATTTTACAGGAACGAACCACCTCTGGGAAACACCCGGTATAGGGGCTTAAAATAAGATGGGTGAAAATATGCTTAAAATATTTCCGATCAATTTTCTTTAAGATCGATATATACGAGAGCCTGGGGTTGTTTTGTTTTCATTGGCTCACCCTGTATACTTTATAAAAAAAATACTTTTTAAGTTAAACCATTTACTAAACCTTATAAAAGTGTTAGTACGACGATTTTTTTCTTATTTAAGGCCAAGAAATATACTTTATTGCATTTCCTTCATACGTTCTGTAAAATAGAAATCCCAGTGATTGGTACAATATATTATAATAACTGGGTCAACCTTGTACATTTTTTCTTTTCATTGCACATTCAGATGCATTTTTCTTTGCAAATAAGGTCGGTTAGTCCAGTTTATAATTATCGTTTAAAATTTTCAAGAATAAATGATGCTTTACACGTAAATGAATTCTAGAAAATGGTGTTTTTACTCTTACGAACCGCAAATATTTTATGTACCGAATTTAAAATTAGTTTTAGGAAATTATTTCTTACTTAATTTGCATTTACTTAACATATATATTTGGTTTAATATTTGCTAGAAACAATTGAAATTAATTGCCTTTCTTATTTATTTTTTTAAATTTTATTTTCATCTGTATAAACAACTTATTTTATAGTTTCAAAATATATTTTACATTTGTAAACAAACTATATTTTTTTAAACTTAATAGTAAAGCCTTAGGTAATTGTTTAAAATCGCGGCCTTACCTATTTTTGGCTATAAAAAATTAAAAAATAGAGATACTGACATGTTTTTTTTTCATTTTGTTCCTTTTTACGGCGCATTTACGAATCTTTTAAGAAAAATTAAAAAAAATCGAGTGTTAATTTTAATTTTAAAGATTAAAAAAATGGGTATTTTTTAACTTTTTTGTCAATAAAATGCATCCATTTAAGTTTAACAATTTCTAGTGATTTGTTTCATATTCTACGTGTTAAGACAAATAATTAAAAAAAATGTTCAAAAAAAATGTTTAACGAAAAATTGAATTTTTTGATTTTTGTATTAAATTATTCTATTTTTGATAAACTTTAAGAATAAAAATATTTTTTTAAATTATAAAAAATAAAAGAATACATATTTTCAAGAATTGTTGTTTATTATTTTATAGTTTAAAAAAAATTAATAAAAATTTTCTAAACAAAAATATTTTTAATGCGCCGAAGAGTAGAATATAAAAAAACTTGTCGATAACTCAAATTTTTGATTTTTTATGGCCAAAAATGGGTGAAGTCGCGATTCTATATAATTACCAAGCCTTACTTTATTCTTAAAAATAACTAACATTTAGTTAAATATAAAAAAATAATTATAGGCTGATAGGATTACCAAGGAATCTTATCATAATATATTTTAAGATTTACAACAATTATAAAAGTATCCTGAACTTAGGACAAGAAATAAGAAATACCTTAAATAAATAATTTTAAAATGCAGAAAACAGTCACAGGTTTATTATCTAAAATATAAAGGTTTAGTCGCAGTGGTAATATTTTGTGTAATTAAAAGGTCTAACATAACAAAACACATTAGGAATGTTAGAAAATCTTACCAAGACTATAAAATACGACTTTGAATCTCCATAGATAAGATAAGATTTAAAAATAGTAATAAAGTAATAACTAGAAGCATATTTGTAATCTAAAAACTAAATTAAAATTTACAAAAACACGTTTCTTACACAAATATTCAAATTATACATCCTAATACCAAAGTAAGCCAACCTCGTTTGTGTTATTGGTAGTGTTTTAAATTTTATTTAAAACTTGAGCTTATTATTATAATCGTATACAGCGTCGAAACACTACTTCTAGTCAGATAAAATTAATTAAAGTTAAGAAAGGAAAGCCTCAAGAAACATCTGATGCCTTTGTAAGTGGTCCAAATTTTAAATTAAAATATATGTTTTTTGGAGAAACATAATTTAGGCATTACTATTAAGCTATAGGTATAAACTCTTTTATTACAGCGTTAAATAAAAATTCCTTTCTTAATATAAGTCTAAGTAACGCTGCTTAATATTTTCTTAATTGTTCCTTTGTCTGATTATTAATTTTTTATTTCCCATTAAAAAAAAACTGTATTTAACAAAATATATTGAATTATCTACATGTACAAATTTAAGAGGAATGTCAAAATGATACTTAAGGTATAGTTTAAAACTTAAAACTATGCTTAAGGCACGATAACGCATAAAAAACTAAAATTAAAATGAAAATATACTTTCTACTCGTCCCTAAAATCTGGAAATTCGTGCAAACTAAAGTCCTAGTACAGGGCCGTAACCAGGGGGGAGCGAGGCAGGGCGCCGCCCTGCTTAGGAAAACATTCGCCCTTTCTGGCAAAAAACCAAAAATAGATTTTTTACCCAATTTACCCAAAATAACCCCTTCTGGTTATTTTAAATTTATACATTATAAAATGTTTATTCATTTTTTTTACCGTATTATATTGAAATTCCCCTAAAATTTTATCGTACCGTTAATCAAACTAATGGCATAATAGCTCCCGTCATGATTTCGAGCCGCGCTTCCCGCCAAGAGTTTGACCAATCAAAATATTCAAATTCTAAAGTTAACCAATCACATTGACCGAACCATACATTTAACGCTCAGCAAAGTAGTTTCCTAATTATCTGGGTATACATTTTAATTGGTGAAATTTCGTGTCGCGTATCTTCTTTTACAAGTATTGATTATTTTATTGATTATAAATTGCTCAGACCTAATTATACCAATCGGTGATAAAAAGTTAAAAGTGAATTCATAAGGTAAGCCACATCCAACAGATATTCTGAACACATTCTTATTGCTAAATTTAACTGTTGAAATATTTCCATTTGAAAATAGTGATTTTTCAACTTTAACATACTGGTAGATTCCGAACGCAGTCAAATAGGCTAAAACGGCTTACGTGTTGATAAGCTTCTATCTTCTAGCCATTAATGAAAGTGTGTCAAAAGGAAGATAGGAAAACAAAAGCTATTTTGGTCTATTCAAATCCGTTCAAATGTTAAAGTTGAAAAATTCCGATAATATTTCAAAAATAGTTGAATTTAGATATAAACAAAATATAGGTACTATTTTACTTATAATAAAACCATTTCCAGAGGGGCTAAAATTTAAAGTGTCTTACGGATATAAGAAAGTTCTTCGCAAAAAAAACGCGATTAGAAGCAAACTCTGAGGGCAGCAATTATGGAAATAGTAGCAATACAGGAACTCCTCCTAGCAATGTCGTTAAAAATGATAGCACAGTAATTACGAAAACTTTACAGGATATAAGTCAAATACCAGACGATTTACGATTTATTGGAGAACCAATTCAACAAGTAGTCTTAAAAAACTTTCCAAAACGAAAAAACTAATCGGTCTTTTCATGCGGAATGGTATACAAAATTTAAGTTTCAGGAATATTTCACAAAACTGGATGCTGCGTTTTGTTATGCTTGCAGACAATTTCAATCAAACGCTAATAACGAAAGAACTTATACATCCACAGGTTACAAGAATTGGATAAATACAATGGATCCTAAAAATAGGTTTCCTAAGCACGAGAACACTGACGTATATGTTTTTCCATGAGCATGTGACATGAGAAGCTTCAGCGCCAATTGACAGATACATTTGTTTCCACAATGATAAATAAACACATCCTTGAATGAAATCATACCGAAAAATGCAGTTTATATATCTCCAGAAATATAAAATGTTAAATTTTGATGTAAAATACCTTTGTACCTACTAAAATTCTGACAATTTTTTGGCCCTTCCTAACATTCAATCCTGGTTACGGCCCTGTCCTAGTATAGTAATTTATATTAAATACAAAAAATAAGATTCAATACATTCGTTAAAAAAAAAAAATGTTGTTCCCACATTTCCTCTACTATAATTACAAATGATCGAGGTGTGCTCCAGCTTCTAAGTATGTTTGTGCTGGACCAATTTAATTTTTGAGACCAAATTTATTGTTTCTGGTTGTAAACTGTTGACAAAAATAGAAGAAATAGAGAGAGAGAGAAGTGTTTTTGTCTTGGGACCGTCAACAAAGGCTCAAGTACAAATATATCGAGGGTGTCTTAAGTGTGGTAAAAGAAAGTTTATTAAAACGATACTTAATAATTTGGTGATTAAGAGGCGAAGTCAAACATTTCTGCGGGCAGTAGGTTCGAGAGTCTAAACGCACTAGGGATTAAAGAACGAACAAAGCGAGAAGGACAGAGCCTCTCAGAAAAGGATGCATAAGAGTAGCACTACGTCATATTGTGCTGTTGGGAGCTGCCAGAGGAGAAATTATATTGGCTAATTCCATAGAGCGAACGCCGTGAAAAAATATTTGAAAGAGCGACAGATCTCTTACAGCCCGTCGGTAAGCAAAAAAATGAATGCTAAGAGTTGTGGGAAAGGCTTTGATTAGGGATACATACAGAGTATAAAGGTTAAAAGAGGAGAAATACTTTTTGTTTCTAAAAAGGAATCCAAGGATATACTTTTTTAAAGCTGTTGAGGCCATGGATGTAATGTGTTTATGCTAGTTAAACTGGACAATCAAAATATTACTTTAGGGTCCTATAAAAGAGACAATTGCATTACTCTACCCTTGTTTTTCAAATTAGACTTAGGGACTGGATTAAGAAAGTGAATAATAGAGTGCAGAGTGCCCTTGTCAGCAAAACTATGAATAAAAATTGTTGTGGAAAAGAGAATATCGTTAATATAAAGAAAAAACAGAGTGGTTGCCAGTTCTGAGTCTTGGGAAATCCTAGCATAAATTTGATGAAAGCTAAAGGAATGACCATCTTTAATAACTGGTACACGTCTATTAGAAAGAAAACTGAATAGCCAAGAACAAAACTTAGGTGGAAGACTGTAGGAAAGATATTTGTTAAGGAGCGCATCATGCCAGACCTCGTCAAAAGCTTTGGATATATCAAGTGTAATGATCTGGAATTCACCAAAAAAGTTAAGGGACTTTTTACAGTTATCTGAAACAAAGGAAAAAAGATCTGCTGTAAATCTCATTCTAGTTTAATCGTGCTATTTATAATTTGGGTAATATAGATAATATTTGGACTGTTGGACCTACAAACGGTTTTCACCAGTTTATCAGCGATTTCATTGCTCGGTATACTTATATGACTGGTGACACACGATTTAACATCTCATACCATGTTAGGTCATTAGCAATGCGGCACAATACTCATTGGTCGTTAAATATTTGTGTTTCAATTTTGCGAGGACAGTCGGCCACATAAATTAAGTAAAATACACAGGTTGTCCTCATATGAGGTAATCTATACTACAAATGGACCTATTTGTTGGGTTTTCAAAAAATAGACATGCTTTTTAAAATGTTTTGTTTCTTTAAAAAATACTGTTTACGTTAAAAAAAATGGTTGCCAATACAGGAGGCTCAGAAACTTTTAAAACATGTATTTTACTTAAAAACATGTTTTAAAAATTTCTGAGCTACCTGTGTCAGGAATGTTCAGGTATTTTTTTCGAAAAACTAAAAAATAGGTCTACTTCTGGTATAGGTAACCTCATTTGAGGGTACCCTCTATACAGTGGCGGCGTAAAAGGGGTCGGTGGGGGCGGTCCGCCCTGGGTACCAAGCAGCAAGGAGTGAAAACATGACACACTAGACCATCGGTACAAGGCAATGGATGACATTCTCTTAACATTTGGTGTTATTGAGCCTAAAACACTGCTTACGTCAACAGAAGAAGAACTACGTGGTATAGTTCCAAATCTGACAAAAATCTGTGATACATTTTCTGGAGAGAATATCATTTTGGAGGTTTAACGACTAAGGCGTCATTTAGAAGCTGCTAGCATTTCTTTTCAAGAAGCGGTCCTATGGACTACCTTGGAAATTCTAAAATTCATTGTGCAATGGATCTCTAAGATTTTTTTAACTATTTGTGTTTTGGTAGCATCTTGTGAATGAAGGTTCTCTAAATTAAAATTGATAAAATCTCACTTAAGATCCACAATGAGCTAAGCGCGACTTACGAATCTTTCCATATTATCCATTGAAAAAGACAGGAAAGTAAATTTTGATAATGGAATCAACTATTTTAGAAAAATATAGTCACGTGAGCATGTCTTTTTTTTCCTGTTTTTTTAAAAATTTTTTTTTTGGGGGGCCCCCCCCGGGTTTTGGGTTTTGGGGTTTTTTCCAGTTTTTTTTTAAAAAAAAAAAAATTTTTTTTTCCCCGGGGGTTTTTTTTTTTAAAAAAATTTTTTTTTTTTTTAAAAAATTTTTTAAACAAAAAAGGGAAAAAATTAAAAAAAAAAAAGGGGCCCTTATTTTTTTTTTAAAAAAAACCCTTTTTTTTAAAATTTGTTTTTTTTTTTTTTTTTTATTTAAAAAAAAAAAAAACCCGAAAAAAAAATTTTTTTTCCCAAAAATTTTTTTAAAAATTTTAAAAAAACCTTTGGGGAATTTTTGGTTTTTTTCCTTTTTTTTTTTGGGGGGGGAAAAAAAAAAAGGATTTTTTTAAAGCCCCCGGGGGGGGGGGGGGGGGGCCCCCCGGGTAAAAAAAAAAAAAAAAGGGGAAATTTTTTTTTTTTTTGGGGGGTTTTTTTAAAAAATTTTTGGGGGCCCCAAAAAAAAAAAAAAATTTTTGGGGGGGAAATTCCAAAAAATTTAAAAAAAATTTTTTTTTTTTTTTTTGGGTGGGGTTTTTAAAAATTTTTTTTTTTTTTAAAAAAAAAATTTTTTTAAAAAAAATTTTAAATTTTTTTTTTTTTAAAAAAAAAAAAATTTTTTTTTTTTTTCCCTTTTTTTTCCAAAATTAAAAAAAAATTTTTAATTTTAATTTAAAAAAAAAAATTTTTTTAAAAAAAAAACCCCAAAATAAAAAAATTTTTAAAAAATTTTAAAAAAAAAATTTTTTTTTTAAAAAAATTTTTTTTTTTTCCCCAAAAAAAAGGGGGAAAATTTTTTTGGGAAAAAAAATTTTTTTTAAATTTTTAAAAAAAAAAAGAAAATTTTTAAACCCTTTTTTTTTTAAAAAAAATTTTTTTTTTTTTTTTAAAATTTTTTTTTTTTTTAAAAAAAAAAAATTTTTTGGCCTTTTAAATTTTTTTCCCGGGCCCGGGGGCCCCTTTTAACCCCCCCCCCCTTTTTTTTTTTTTAAAAAATTTTTAAACCCTTTTTTTTAATTTTAAAAAAAAAAAAAAATTTTTAAAAAAAAGGGGGGGGAAAAAAAAATTTAAAAAATTTTGGGTTTTTTTCTTTTTAAAAAATTTTTTTTTTTTTTTAAAAATTTTTTAAAAAAAAAATTTTTCCCCCTTTTGGTTTTTTTTAAAAAATTTTTAAAAATTAAAAAGGGGTTTTAAAATTTTTTTTTTAAAAAAATTTTTAAATTTTTTTTTTTTTTAAAATTTGGAAGTTTTTTTAAAAAATTAAAAAAGGTTTTTCCCCCCTTTTTTTTTTTAAAAAAACTTTTTTTCGGGGGAAATTTTTTTTTTTTGGAGATTTTTTTTTTTTTTTTTTTTTTTTAAAAAATTTTTTTTTTAAAAAATTTTCCTTTTTTTAAAAAAAAAAAAAATTTCCCAAAATTTAAAAAAAAAAAAAAACCCCCCCTTTTCAAAATTTTTTTTTGGGAAAAAAAAAGGTTTTTTGGAAAGGCCCCAATTTTTTTTTAAAAAGGGGGGGGTTTTTGGGGGGGGCCCCCTTTTTTAAAAACCCAAAAACCAAAAATTTTTTTTTTAAACCCAAGGAAAAAATTTTTTTTTTTTTGGGGAAAAAAATTTTTTTTTTAAAAAAATTACTTTTTTTTTTTTTTTTAAAAAAAGGGTTTTTTTAAAAAAAAAAAAGGGGGGTTTAAAAAAGGGTTTTTTGGGTTTTTTTTTTTTTTAAAACCCAAATTTAAAAAAAAAAAAACCAAAATTTTTTTTTTTTTTTTTTTTTTTTTTAAATTTGATTTTTTTTTTTCCCCCCCAAAAAAATTTTTTTTTTAAATTTTTTTTAAATTTTTGTTTTTAATTTTTTTTCTTTTTTTTTTTTTTTTTTTTTTTTTTTTCCCTTTTTTTTTTTTCCGTTATTTTTTTTTTTAAAAAAAAAATTTAAAAAAATTTCCCCAAAATTTTTTTTTTTTAAAAAAAAAAAAAAAAATTTAAAAAAAAAAAAAAAAAAAATTTTCCCAAAAAATTTTTTTCCCAAAAACCCCAAAAAAAAAAAAATTTTAAAAGTTTTTTTTAAAATTTTTTGGGAAAAAAAAAGGGGGGGGAAAAAAAACCAAAAGGGGTTTTTTGGGGGTTTAATTTTAATTTTCCCAAATTTTTTTTCCCCCCCCCCCCCCTTCTTTTTTCTTTTTTTTTCCTTTTTTCCCCAAAATTTTTTTTTTTTTTAAAATTTTTTTAAAAATTTTTTTTAAAAAAATTTAAAAAAAAAAAAAATTTTTTTTTCAAAACCAAAAAACCCAAAAATTTTTTCCTTTTTTTTTAAAAAAATTTTTTTTTTTTTTAAAAAAAATTTTTAAAAAAAAATTTTTTAAAATTTTTTTTTTTTAAAAAAAAAAAAAAAATTTTTTTTTTCCAAAAAAAAAAATTTTTTTTAAAAATTTTTTTAAAAAAAAATTTTAAAATTTAAACAAAAATTTTTTTTTTTTTTTTTTAAAAAAAAAAAATTTTTCCCCCTTTTTTTTTTAAAAAAAAAAAAAAAAACCCCTTAAATTTTATGTGAAATTTTTTAAAAGGAAGGGTTTAAATTTTTTTAAATTTAGTTTTAAAAAAATTTTACTATTTTTAAAAAAAGAAGGCCAAAGTTTTTTAAAACCCAAAAAAAAGGGGGGTTTTTTTTTAACCCAAAAGACCCAAAACCCTTTTTTCGGCCAGTAAACCAAACCAACTTGAAAAAACCCAAGGAACCAAAACCAAGACTAGCCCCGGTCTTGGTCCGGGGGCCTTGTTTTGCTCATCACTAAGGACAACCATCCATTTGAAACCAAATGTCTTGATTGTCAGGTGCAACTTCTCCCACTTGATTTTGTAATAGTTCTAAAAAAGTTTCTGTTCCCAAATTGTGATTCAAGAAAAAGGTCCAATAATCCGATGTCCAAATATACCCGCCCCAAACGTTTACCTTTTGAGGGTATTGAGTCCTCGTAGATACAAATCTGTGTTCATTTTCTTTGCTCCAGTATCTGATGTTTTGAACGTTTGGTTCATTGTTTAATGTAAAGGTGCATTCGTCGCTAAAACAAACATTGCGTAAGAAGTCCCTTTCGTTATTCGCCATTTCCATAACTTCAAAATAAAAATCTGCTCATCGCCTTCCCTTAATTCCTGATGTCTTTGATATTTATACGGATGATATTTATATTTCTTTAATTTGCGTAGTACTGTGCTGTGATCCTTTATTTTCTTCTACATGAAGTAAAACATCTAAATCGGTATTATTTTCTTGAGCTCTTTCATCGAGTACATTATTATTTCGCTCTAAGCAGTTGCATTTATTAATAACAGTACCTTTTGTCTCAAACTTATGAACGATATTTTGAACTGTTGTGTTACTTGGAATGTGTCTGTCAGGAAAAAACGTATAGAACATGTCGGATACTCTTCGATAACTATTTTCCATGTAATACCATTTAATCATTGTTATTTTCTTTTCAATACTGTAAAACATTTTGAAATAACTAATACAAAGTAAAGCGTCAATTAAAAAGTTGACAAGAAATTTTATTTATTACTGGTGGATTCATTAAGGTATGTAGCAGGTATGCAACGATTTTACAAATAGTTTTTCTTAAATAACGTTTAATTGCCTTATCAGAAAAAAAAAGAAATTTAGAATGTGAGCTAATCTTATCAACGTCTTCAAAATAGTCTAATACAATTTTGTTGTAAATTCAATAGGGAAGCCAATATTTCAATGTATCAAAATTTACATGAGATTTCCTATGGCCAGTCTGGCGATGCACCACCCGGTATAATATGAACAATCTCCAAAACTACTGACAATTAAATAATTTATTTTTGTAATAAATTAGCAAATAATAGAGTAATAATAATAGGTAAATTTTTATATTTCTAAGCCTAGAAAGGACTAATTTTTTATACAAACTTTTATCTCCCCCTTTAACTTCTCGGGGGATGAAGTTTCAAAAATACTACCGCTTTCTGTTTTTCTAGCTAATCAGAACTTAAATTACCAAATCCCATATTTACGTTATTAAAAGTGACTATTTTTCTTTTCAAACTTTTAACCTCCTAGGGAATATAATTTCAAAAATGATAAACCATAATATTTTTAATCATGATCAATAGCCTACACACCAATTTCCATACTTCTTAGTACAAAAATAAGAACGTTTTATACCAATTTTCACCCTCTATTTTACCCCTTCGGGGAAGGTTTCCTAATATCCTTTCGCTAACGTCTCCTACTCATAATTTACCTGCGTGCCAAATTTCTCTTTAAGGGGCAAGTAGTTTTAGATAATTTGTAATTGAGTGAATGTATAGTATGTATACATGCATAGTATAAATTTCATCACCATTTTAAGCCCCCAAGGAATGTAATTTCAGAAATGTTACAACAGATCATTTTTAATCGTATTCATTAATATGCCAATTTTCGTACTTTTAGGTCCAGAAATGACCAAAGTTCCATAAAAAAATGTATTCCTCATTATACCCTTTTTGGAGAAGCGTTTCCTAAAATCTTTCTTAGGGCGTTGCCTAATCATAATCTACTTCCGTGCCAAATTACATTTTTATAGTTCAAATAGTTTTCGAGATTTCTTGATTAGTTAGTGAATCAGTGTATGACCTTTAATATACAGAGTCCTTAAAGTGCGTCAGGTATCCATAGCTCCTATATCAGGTAACTTGGGAATTTTGTTCGAATGCAGATGAACTGGGCGACAACAAAATCACTTTCGAGCCATTTATTTTGTACATTGAAAATATATCGCTTTTTAAAGATCATATATTGGGTCATCAAATGCCGATTTTGCATATAATAACATATGCCTATTACTTCCGGTTTTTCCGGAATTGGTGTAAATTTAATGTAATGTTTTTTAGATTTAAAATTCTACAAGACATTTCTGATATAAAACCTGTATTATATCGTATCTTTGTTAGTTTTTGAGAAAGTGGCGATTAAAAATGTCCAAACCACCGCACATTAGGCAGTTACCTTGGAAAACAAATGAATGTGAAGCAAATTTAATAGGTTTTTTTTTCAGACTCTATCTATTAAGATTATAATAAAACTACTTCCTGCTTTACCGAAAGTGCTGCGAAAATTGACTTTTCTAGTAATGTAACTTCAAAAATTTTAAAGCCATGAATATGTATTGAATACAAGATTTAAATAAGGCATATCCTATTGAACATTTTTGTTTATTAAGACTTTTTATCTAAACCTAACAATTTTTCAGATAAAAACCTTTTTGTTTTTTCATATAACTGCATATTGTGTAAAAATTTCTGATCGCCATTGTCTTGAAAACCAACAAAGATAGGAATAGGACATAATACTAGTTTTATATTAGAAATAGCTTAAAGAATTTGAATTTTAAAAAATATATAGGTTGTTGTAGCGTTTAAGGTTAAAGCTATCCAAAAATAATATTGTTGAACCTTATATATCGGTGAGCCTTTATCATACAGGGTGTTAAAAAAATTGCTAAAAGAAAAATTATTTGGCTTTTCTCCAGAATAAAGATATTTATATATTATTTTAAAAAATTAGACTTTTTTTAGAGATTATTATTATTATTATTATTATTATTATTATTATTATTTTCTATTTTTATATAATTTCATATAAATAATTATTTTATTATAGCACTTAAAACAAATCAATTTTATAAAGACTTAAACCTTTTTATGTCTTTTCATGTTTTTTGTTACTATTATTGCGAGAGCAGACTAGCTCTCCATAATCTCTAAAAAAAGTATACTTTTTTAAAATAAAATATAAATATCTTTATTCTGGAGAAAAGCCAAATAATTTTTCTTTTAATTTGATATTCCCAGAAATCAAAATAAACTATAAAAAAATTGCTAATATTGTGTCAGAGCTAGTCTGTCCCTGGCAAAGTAAATAAGCCAAATATGATTTAATGGGTTTATTTTAAGAAGACTTATCTAGTAACCATCATATTAAAAAATATATTAAATTACGCCTAGTATTTTAAAACTTATTTAAACAAAAACGATTTCCAAGGTCGTCCGTTATGTACCTGTATCTCCGTAGAGGAGGGTCATAGGAAAAAAGTTTATGGAAACTTGTCATAATTGTTTTAGGTTTTCTATTAGTTTCCGAGAGATTGCCCAAATATTCTCGGACACCCTGTATACAGTACAGGTCTGCGTTCGAACAATATTTCTTTAATTGGTATGTGAGCTATGGATGCCTGACGCACTATTGCAGGCCCCTGTAGACAGATTACAAGAATACGTATTTATATTCCACTTAATCAGTGTATCACCATTTTTAACGTTTTGAAACACTTCGAGTTCAGAATTCCCGACAATGTTATGCATGGTGGGCTGGGACAGTTTAAATATCTTATCACTTTACTAACGATCATATTAAATTATTAGATAATTACAAAAAATTGTGTTATACTACAGATGGTAACAGTTTTATCAGTTGTTATTTAAATAAATTATATACTAATATATTACAAAATTATGTTGTGCCAATTTTAGAAATTATATTTGCTATAAAGGAACCACATTAGGTAATAGTTAGAATTAAAATACATCAAAAGGAAACTAGAAGACTTTGTATTTACGTGTATATAGCAAAATAATCATTATAACAAAATTATTTCGGCTAAAAAGCCATTGTCAGAGCCAGATTAAAGCTTGGCATAATTAAAATATCTATTAAAAATTTGAACTTAAATTGATTTTTTTTTATTAACAATTTTAAAGTAAATGTTAGAATTATATTAAGACAAAAGTTATTATTAACTTATTTGATGTACGTACTTCTCAAATATGAGGTTTCGAACAAGGTTTTTGTCAAATGTATTATAAGAAAAAATCATATTGCAATACTAGAAATTAATTACTCTTTAATATAAAAAAAGGAAATAAGTAAATAATGCTTTTACCTTTATTCTGTGTTTGAAATTAAAATTATAAAAATTATAAGCCTACTGCAATACTAGAAATTAATTACTCTTTAATATAAAAAAAGGAAATAAGTAAATAATGCTTTTACCTTTATTCTGTGTTTGAAATTAAAATTATAAAAATTATAAGCCTATCCTAGTTCTCTTCTATCAACAATAATAAAATTTTCAGTTACTCTTTAAATTATAACTACAAACTATTTTTCATTAATATACTTATTTTTAAGAAGCATTGATAATGAGTGTTTAGTCTTCTGTTTCTCCCTTATTTTCTCAAGGTATACTAAGCTACATTTCTTATCAAGAAATAGAGATGATTTTTTGACTAAATTTAAGACAAGCTTATATAAACGTATGTCATAAATGACGAAAATTTAAAGCTAAAGTAGCTGTATCATTTGAATATGCCGTAGTCTTTTAGGAAAATCCGTCCCATTATAAAGATTCTAGTCACTTTATGAAACGTCGGCATATTTTGTTAAATAATCAAGCTACAAGGTCTAACGCTGTTTTGCCATATTGTGTCGTAACATAACCTCACTAAATGTGTTCTGGTTCGTTCTAATTAGTTTTATATTTACCATCACATAAAAAAATAAAGTACGAATGTACAACTTTAAACTTAGTCAGGGTCGACTCTTCATAAGCCTAGGCATATCGTGTAGCTTGAACACGATACATGAACTCTAATGCTTCATAAAGAGACTAGGATATTTGTAAAAAGCCGAATTTTACGAAAAGACTACTACATATGCATAATTTTTTTTTTGTTACATCAATTTTTGCGAAAAAGATGCCACAAATGCTAATCTTGTGGTATAGAACTACTAAAAACAAAAAGGAACCTAGAAAATTTGGCTACCATATTTTGTCCCAAAGATAATTAAAAATCAATTTTAAAAAAGATACTTATTTGTAAAAGTTTAAGCGTCTGATAAAAATGAAAGCTTTAGGCCCCATGTTTACAAAAAACCACCGTGTAAAGTGAGACTACGACTTTATTAGTAGTATGCATATATTTTCTAAAATGTATTACTCCATTTTGTCCCCTAAAAAAACGTCCTGCACAAGAAACTTGTGGATAAAAATGAGATCCTTATAACGAATACCTTTTGACCTAAACTTTGTCATTGAGTGCAAGTGCACGCAAAATAGTAAATGTAAATTTAAGCTCTAAGCTGAATACATTTCTAAATGCGGAAACAACTAATTACTAATAAGAAAAAGTCGAAAATGAGTAATGACTGAAGCAATTAAGTTTTTCGCAATCATTTTTAATCATCAATTTCCAAAAAATGTATTCTATAGTATGGAGTTCTAAGTGATAATAATTCAGTTTTTTAAATGGGATAAAATGGATTCACTTTGCCTTAGTCAAATGTAATTAAAAATTGAACATTTTATGCACTTAACCACAACTACATCAAAACAAAAAATGAAATAAGAAATTTGCTGTCAAGTTTTGACATGGTATTAATTTCAAAATCGAAAATTAAGGCCATTTTCGGTGAAACATCGAAAGTCACGTGGCTTGTAAAAAAAAGGAATATATATATATATATATATATAGTATATATGCCATTTTTTCTTTTTGGTGATATATATATATATATGCATCGAAATAAGTCACGCGGCTTACTATCATATAATATATATCAAGGTAATATATATATATATATATATATATATATATATATATATATATATATATATATATATATATATATATATATATATATATATATATATATATATATATATATATATATATATATATATATATATATATATATATATATATATATATATATATATATATATATAGTATATATATATATTTGCCTTATTTATATATATTCTTATATAAAAATATATATAATAAAATTTTTTAATAAATATAATTTTTAAAATTGCATTTTTCTCTAGTATGAGGCCTTCATCAGAATGTCTATTGCTTTTTGTTTTTTTGAATGCAAAGAGAGAGCTGTTTTCAAAATTTTTGAAAATTAAAGATAGTTACCTTATTAGGTAGAGTGGTTTCCATATAATGTATTTTCACAAATTTTACCTTGTTTACACATATTACAAACATAGCGAGTCAAAATTTCGTGTATTATTTTTGTTTTTGATTTTTTTTTTAATTTAAAATTAAGGAATTTATTTCTTTTATAACAATTCGATAGCGACATCTATGGTATTTTAACAAAATATATGTTACCGCAAGGCAGATTTTTTAAAAGTTAATTCTCATGGTAGCCTCAATTTAATTAATTTTATTTAGAGATTTAAGAATATTTAATATTAAATTTTTCTTAAATATGTTATTCTTATTATTATTTAAATTTAATAGTTACGTAATATGTACAAAACAACTTGCTTAAATTTTTGTATCAGTTTTTGCGTTTTAATTATTTTTTCGTTTTTGTATTTCATTTTTTGGTTTTCTTTCAGTTTTCAGAATTTTTGTGTTAATTGAAGTCAAATGAATGGTTTATGTTCTTGTTGTGGTTAGGTTTGTTTGTCACTTTTAAGCAAAATTAATGTTCAAGTTTTTAATTACTTATACAAGGGATCTCATAAATTATATTACTTTTTTTATTGCTAAGATAACTGAAATTTTGGCCGAAGTGAATCCATGCCACTGTTATATCCCATTTGAAAATTTGAGAACGTATGGTAAACTATTATCACATATATATTTAAACCCAAGAATACTAAATAATAAAACTATATATATATATATATATATATATATATATATATATATATATATATATATATATATATATATATATATATATAAATATATATTCCTGCATTTTTCAAGAGAGCAAAATGAAACTTTGTATAATGTAACATTTTACCTTTTTTGACAAGTCACGTGACTTTCGATGACTTCCGGTTTCACCGAAAATGGCCTTAATTTTTGATTTTGAAATTAATACCATGTCAAAACTTGACAGCAAATTTTTTATTTCATTTTTTGTTTTCGATGTAGTTGTGGTTAGGAGCAAAAAATGTTCAATTTTTAATTACATTTGACTAAGGCAAAGTGAATCCATGTTATCCCATTTGAAAAAGAATTATTATCACATATATACCGGATAATTCAGGAGGCTCACTCCCTTTTTTCTGCAGCAGAGAAAGAGTGCAAAAAAAAATTATTGAGTCTTGTTCTGATCTGAATGTTCAGAGGGTGGTAATATACCACTGCACCTAGACCTCAGTAGGTCCTTTGTGCTTCCTCTTGTAGGCGGGAGATTCACTGCGTCGTCCAACCTATTGATTTAAAATAGTTGAAGACGTCTTTGTGGAATCTCCCTAAATTCGGCCAGTAATGGCCAGTTCGTGCCCAGCATGGAGTTCCGTTCAAATGAGGGCGGGACAATTGCAAAGAATCTGTTCCGCTGTTTCATCTTCTTGTTCACAGCCTCTACATAAACCTGTGTTCGTTAGACCCACTTTAAATAGGTGTCCTCGTAGCCCACAGTGGCCAGTTAGAACACCCGTTAGTGTTCGGAGGTTCCTTCTGGACATCATAACGTTTTTTTCGCTATTGACTTGTCTGAATAGCTCAGCATTATTTTTGCAAAGTTGCAGTTCGTAGTATCATCCCATTTTCCTTTAAACAGTCGATGGGAGTATTCTTTAATGATGTCTTTAATCGCTGTTGTTGTCAGTCCAGTGGTGGGGACGGGACCAACTAGATTCCGTCCCGCAGCCGCCCTGGCCATCGAGTCAGCGGTATGATTACCTTTAGATATGTCATGTTCCTTGATCCAGGCTAGGTTGACCACATTATTTAGAGAGGTGTTAGTCAGGGCTTGATGACATTCTAGTACATGTCCCGGAGTAATGCGTGGTCTTTTTCAGGGCTAGTAATGCTTGCCTACTGTCTGTATAAATACAGTTCGTATGGTCGGTGATGTTGCGGCTTTTAATTTGGCAAGCCGCTATGGTTATGGCTGTCAGTTCGGATTGAAGCACGCTGGGTTCGGCGCCCATTGTCCATCCGATTTTCAGGTTTATGGTTGGTGAGTATATGCCACAGCCTGTGCCCACCTTGGTCTTAGAGCCGTTAGTGTACAGGGTAATGGTTCCTTTAGAATCGCCTTTTATTGGTATTGTTCCTCCTATGTTGATTGCGTAGAGTTTATTGAAAACGAACCTTGCTGCAACTGAGTCTGCTCTTGCCTGTAGAAGTGGAAGTTCCCCTGTAACATCCCTCCACAGGCGTCGTCCAGTTAAGCCAGTTCCTACATTAGTGTCTAGACCGAATATGCGGTGGCGTGTTTGAGTCATCAAAGCCGCTTCCCTTACAAATATATCAAGGGGGGTGAGATTCAATATCACCTCCATAGCTCTAGTCGGTGTAGTCTTTATAGCACCTGTAATATTGTTATACATAATAACAAAAAGATAGGCTTTCTTTGTTAATCATAACACCGAATGTAGGCCGAAGGTTGTTTTAGGTTTTTTTTTGACGGGATGGCGTTAGTTATTTCTAATGTTCAGCTTATGTTGATTAGGGTTGTTCTTAACGTCACTGCTTCACTATCAAGGGTGTCTACGGCCTACATTCGGTCTGATCATTCCCAACAAGGATGTTGTGTAATTCCTTATAATGCTTCTGAGACAACACACACATTGACATAGACCAAAATAACACATTGGTAAGTTTTGATATTATTAGTTCCTGTCGATAAAACATTAAATATTGTTAGAAATAAATTAGAAAATGATGTCCAGTTTGGCGAAAAAACCAAACTAAACATAAACTCTATTCTTGAATTATTAACTTTTTGCGTAAAAACAACATACTTCCAATATAACACTGACTTTTATAAACAAACTTCTGGCATGGCCATGGGTTCACCTTTATCACCATTATTAAGTAATATTTTTATGGAAAATTTTGAATCCAATTTTTTTACAAAATTATCATTATAAACCTTTAGTTTGGTGGAGATATATCGATGACATTTTTTCTATTTACCAACATGACGAACATTGTCTAAATAATTTTTAACACGCATTAATACACATAAACCCAGTATTCATTTCACTTTAGAAAAAGAACCAAACTCACAAAGTCCTTTCCTTAATATTCTAATAAATAAAGATGAAAATCATTTTAAAGGAAAAAAAGGATTTGTAAAAATTTTTTTTTGATAGAATTAAAATAATTTGTTCCTATCAAAACAAAGAAAATGAAAAAGAATTTTTATAAGATATTTTACTTCAAAATATTTATCCTCTTGATTTTATAAACAAATGCTTTCTGAAATTGAAACAACCAAATTTAAAACAAAATTTCTTAAAATTTACTTAATTTTTTTCTTTTATCTTCATCTTGACAACGGTGGCCGACTTGCCACCGAAACGTAGATTAGTATTTTTGATTTTTGGGTGTTTTGGAGGATTTTTCTTCTTTTTTGTTGCAGGCGACCTGCAAGTTTATAGGGGTCAATAGGGCTGAGCAGGCTCAGCTCGCTATACCCCGGAACCTGGACCGAAGTGGTCCCATTTTCTAGAAAGAAAACATATTAAAATTATTATGCCTTATTATAAAGTAGTGTAGTACATAAAATAATTTAGGCCACTTTAAACCTGGCCGTTGCCGCATTGAAATCTACTTATCGTCAGTTAGGCAAAGTTAAGCAACATCGGTCCTGATCTTCGAGAATATACCTGCTAGAGGCAGCCTTGCCGCTTGGCCGTGCGAACAAGCATGCGAGTGAGACAGAAGATTAGCATTATAACCTTACTTCCTCGCTCTACTTGCTAATTGGTCGGCAGGAAGGAATATATACCGCGCTCCGCGGGCTGAGGAGTGGGCTGGCTATATATATCTTCCCGCCTAATAATCAGCGCGTGGAGGGATAGAGAAATGTTTTACACATTTTCCTCTTTCTCTCTCGGATGCTTGTTTGCACGGCCTAGCGGCAAGGCTGTCTCTAGTAGGTATAAGCTCGATTCTTAATAAAATGTATGTCCCGTCTGAAAGACATTATCGCATTAACCAGACGTTATTAGAGGGGAGTTCGGAGGAAGAAGTTAATTGTATGACGTTCGTAGTGGTACCGACGCGTTGTCTAAAAGGGTTCTACAGTACCTAGTACTTAGGCTTAATAACAACCCCCGAAGGGTATAAAACCTTCGTGGGTTGTCATAAATATTTTACAAAAAAAATCCGAAGCCAGCAGTTTTATTTTGGCAGTCTGATATTGGGAATAAAATCAAGGTCAAGCACATCTTAGAACGGTTTTGTACGCATGCGCGTGTTTCGTATCTCCTGCACAATAGACGATAAATGGGAAACGAATCCCTTTTTTTAATTTCTGGCTTTTTATGTTCTCTTAGTATATTTGGTTTTGTTTGGGGTTTAAAAAAAAAATTATTGTATTTTTTCGTAGGTAATTTTATATTATTAAACCAAAAATATCATGTACTTAAGTTGATAGTTGACACTGATGACGTTTTGAAAAGGATCATTCTAAAGTTAATAAGCGTTTACATCCTATTTTTAAACCGACTTTAATAAAGTTGGCCCTATATATTTATTTTGGATGATTTAAGTCCCTTTTAAGCAAGTTTATAGGAGTCACTTTTTAATGCCTCTTTAACAAAAAAATCTTGATATAAACTTACTCATAATAAACACAAAATGTAAATGTATTTTGTTTCTCGTATATGCGACTCTAATGCACGTTTGGGTATTATAACTTTTAAAATAAACCAACAGTCACTGTTTGTTGATTCATATACCATTTTAATTTAAGAACACCTATTAACCACTTGCCTTTGGACTAAAAGAAAATGCAAAAAGACAACAAATGATTTCTTAAAATACCCTTTGTAAAACTTTATACTGACGCAATGGTGATATTTTTAAATCAGCCGAATATCCGTCAAATACAAGCATACCTATAACCGGCATACTGATAAGACAATGAATCCAGTAATTTTTCTAATCTAACAAGTTTTCTGGGACATTGTGCATAAACGTACTAAATTTTAGACAATAAAATATAAAAAATTGTATGTTGTATCGGTTAAATTATATCTTATCTAAGATTACTGTACAGTGCTCAGAAAAAATTGTTGTGTATTGTTTATGATAATGGATAACAATTAACTTCATCATCAGTGTGTGACAAAATGTGCAAATGTTGTCAACAGTAAGTACTTTATTTTTATTTTTTATTACTTAATTATTTAATGAGATAGTATCACATCCTCTTGATTTATGTTTATTTATGAATATACGATTAACTTGGGGTAATTTTAACTTAATTTGATCCTATTTATCTAATAAATTTGTAGGCTCAAAATCCTAGTTATTTATTTACGAAAAATGTAACGCACAAAATTATATAATGTCATTTTAACTTCCTAACTCCTTTTTTACCTTTTCCAAAATCAACCGATACGCATCCCAGACTTATTTAGATTGTAAATTATCGGGTAATTTTATTAATGGCAATGAATTATTGTTTTATAACATAACGTCTAAAATCTTTACTCAGTTTTTATGAAAAAAAGTATATATTTCCATATATCTAAAAGTGTCTAATTTTAAAAATACAAGCTGTAAATTTTATTTTTACTTTTATTATTTTTTCCAATTGTCAGAAAATCGAAATATCTTCATTTCCTTAAACTTTAAACATTAACACTATATATTAAAGAGCATGTTTCAGGGTAGAACATTTAAGTAATCGCTTAACAGGTGCGTGCGCATAGCCACTAGTATAATATATACATTTTTTTAATTATAAACCTGCTACTAAATTTTTTATTTTGTATTTCTTCTTGTAATCTTTGTATAAAAAGGCTTTAATATTAAAAATGGCCGCAATTAGCAACGATGCAAGCTTCTATTCGTCGCCTGATTGATATCCTGACCCTTCTCAAAAATTCCGGGAGTATTATGAATAATGTCGCAAGACTGTATTATTCGGTTTTGCAACTCTCCTACGGTTGCAATTGAAGTAATGTATACTAGTTGCTCCAAATGACCTCAAAAATTTAAATTTATAGGATGGGTACCGACGTGACCAAGATTGCGAACCCTTGCATTTGATCCATCTTTCTACACACGCTTTATTGACCTACTCCCGAACAATTACTGCAAAATGTAGAGGCGCTGCATCATGCTTAAATCAAAAGAAATATCTGATGGTAATTGGAATCACCGTTTAGTCGATATGAAAAAAATAGGAGCCAATCGGGGTCAGATGCTTAATTATATCAACCTACACATTACCGGAAAATGTTACTGGGTGTAACTTATACTCCGTTTTCCGTTATATACATTCTAGCTCTACTCTCTACTAAATAATTTTAAAATAGTTTTGTTTTTTTTCATTTTCCGCAAGTGAGTTTTTCTGAAGCAGATCTTTACGGGTATTTATACCAGTTGAATAAACTATATTGACCCAAAAAATAATAATCGGATCCAACCGGGTATTAGTTACCTTTTGATTTAAAACATTTTGCAGCACGTTTTTCTTAAATTTTACTTGCAACAACTAGCAGCAATAAACAAAACGTCCAACGTATCGTCGTGTCAAAATAAATGACAGTCAATCCATGGCCTGATACTATACTACTAATAATTTTTTTAAAAGTATAATGATTCCTAGAATAATTTCCCACCGATTTGGAAACACCCTGTATATATAAATTTAAAAGAGAACCATGTCTCACTAAACTGGGCAACATTTAAATAAACCACTAATTTTATTAAGAGTATGAAAGAGTTAAAACACTATTTTAGGTTTTTTTTTAAAATTTTGGTTCTGCTAACATCTACAAGGTTAAGCCAGCAAAACCACATTGATATTCCTCAATAGCAAAATATTATATAAATAAATATTATGCACGCTTTTTAGGCTATTTAAATATCAGTAAAAAAAAGGTTTTCCGTTTTTTTCAAGAAAATTGTAGATAGTCATAGTGCATTCCAAATAGTAAAACCAAAGTTTGTTAATGATTTAACATCGGTTCCTGTTTTAGTGTTTGGAAGTGCCCAGTGCGTACTGTATGCCCCGTTCTTATTGCCAACATTGGCTAATAGCGGTGAAGGCTGAGCTGCCTTCAATTAAAATTATTTTATATTTAAACTTTTTTTAAAAAATTACATTTTTTGCTGTTGGCTTAGCTTTAGGTTAAAAGTGCCATGAAATGCAATATCTGCTTATTTTGCTACTTGAATATGATGGAATGGGAGAGACTTGGTTAAATATCTAAAAACTCGGCACCTAGTGCTAATGTTGTATACATGCCTACGTAAGCTGTCTTAAAGATAAAGACCCTAGTAGAACCACAATGTTCGAAGAATAAATATTTATCCAATGGTTGATTGGTCTAAGCGGGGTTGATGCCCAATTTTCTGCAGCCTACCGGCTTATTGTGCTTCCCTTTTTTGTTATAGAAGACTGCTTTCCTTTATCGGGTCTAATAGTAGTCTCTAGTATCTAGCAAGATGTTCATGAGGAAGCGCTCTATATGTTTCCGAACCGTTTATGTTTTGTGTTCGTCAGTGCGCTGCAGTCGTATATTATGTGTGAGGCTGTTTCCTTCTCTTCCCCACAGAGTTTGCATAGTGTGGGACCGTTATGTATGCCCATTTTCTTCGTGGTGTCTGTTTCTTTAGATGACAGTGGCTTGTCAAAATTCCTACTACTTGCCTTAACTGAGTACACCCTACAATGAGGAACTCAGCTTTTAGTTTCTTGAAAGGGTCGCCTAGCGTTGCCTTCGCATATCTTTGACCCGTGATGCGTGTCAACGATCCAGATGTTGTTTTAGGGACAATCTGTCTATGGTTGTTTTCATGGATACCAGGGGGCCAAGATTGCGAATCTCCGCATTTGATCCATATTTCTACTCCGAAACAATTACTGCAAAATGTAGAGGCGCTGCATCATGCTTAAATCAAAAGAAATATCTGATGGAAATTGGAATCACCGTTTAGTCTTATTGTTAGTCTGCTTAATAAACACATTAACGGAAAATGTTACTGCGTGTCTTGCTTCCAGTATAATAACTCCTGAGATATTTGCCTCATCCGTAACTAAAATTATAACCAAAAACTTCGAATTATTTAAATGGATTAATGTAGAAAATCACGTGGCAAAACAGCTTAAACAGGCGGGATATGCATATACCTACCAGGTTTTCCTCAAAATTGTCCCTACAGTTTTAGCGCTAACTGCGTCGTTATCATTGGTAACATTTTAAAACTGATTTTTTAACAACTAGAATTTCTTCATACAAACAGAATTTTTTCTTTGGTCAAAATAGGTTCGTAATTTTATCATTATTTTCTACTACTTAAGCTAGCTTATCCACCTTCAAAATTTTAATACGTTTCAGACTTATTTATGTTACGTTGTTAGATTTTTTTATTCCCCGTCCTAATTCTATTTGTTCCTTAATTTCTCTGAGAAATTTATATCAATAAATCTTTAAGCCTAAACCAAAGAGTAATAATTGTTTTCAACAAGTGAGGACACTGGGCAAAACATCAAAGTAATACGCCGACATCGCCCATTGACCTTGCGCCATATTTTTGGTTGCAACATTCTTGCCGGTATCACTGACTTTTATTAGTCTTTACAGATTTTGCAATGTTGCAATTTTTTAACTTATTTCAATATTTTCGAGTAAGTTTGAATGTAAGTTTTAATTTGGTTATATATTTGATAATTAAAAATATTAATATATGATTAACTTAAGGTGTGTTTTAAAACTAAAATATTAGGGATATATACACTATGCTCGATATCTATTATTAAAATTAAACATAAAGATATTTCTTTGATGCCCCCTTTATCAAGATTTTTTACTTTGGAGCAATAACAATTTTATCTCACTATCCCTTTTCAAGTCTATTAGACATTATTATATGAGTTAAATTTGGTATTCTTTAAAAAGATCCAGAAAATCATACATCATCATACTTAGCTTTAAAGCTCTAATTATGTATTGATTTTTTTCTTTTTTAATTTTCGGTAGAGACTGTGGAACATATTGTAAAAAATGAAAAAAAATAAGTATATGTTAAAAGAATTTAATTTTAGTGGTTAAACCAGTATATGATGTGATATTGACTAAATGAGAACTAAATTTTTATAAAGAAAACACAAGCTAATAAAATATAATGGTTTTATTTGGCATCCTAATAAGCAACAGAAACTTAAAATAATTCTAATGAATAAGAAATAAAAATAAAACAATAAAATGTTTTGCAAAACTTTCATTAACAAGAAAAAACAAAATCGAAATACTTTTCTTCAAATACCTATTAATTAAATTTCTAACGACTAAGTATGTAAAATTAATCCAAAAACCTAAAACAAATAGCAGATCACGTTCATAATACATATAGTTCTAGAAAAATAGAGGATATTTTAGAGGGTGATTTCTTGTTAAAAAATATGACGTGCGCTCTTTGTCATTGCTATTACTGTAAACAAGGATAGACAATGACTACGACCGTCGTAAGACTCACAGGTATAAAATGAGCACTTCCAGCCTAAGGCCAATACCGGACACGTCCTAAACGTGTTTTTCCTTTAAACTCGCCAATTCTACCCCCCTAATTTTATTTGGTTTGTCTTACTGTCTCCTCTTGTTGAAAACAATTATTACTCTTTGGCTAAACTACCAAAATTAAACTTAAATATGTTTTTTTGACATTTTTGTATTAATTCATGCCTGATTTTCCCAATTATTTTTGTAGGGTTGTGCTAGGTATATCTTTTTTGGATAACTTCCGTAGATTAAGTAATAAGGCGTTAATTGTTTTTGCACAAAAACCTGTTGTAAGTCGATCTTTGTACACATGTTGTATTGAAAAAAATAATTTTGGAAATACTACATTCATCAAATATAAAAGTAACTAAAATAGGACAACTTTATTATCATCTATCCATATTATTTTACCTATTAGATTGACAATTTTTCTTTGTTATTTAACGTAACTATAAAACATGGTTTCCGACACATTTTCCATGCAATTAAAAAAAAAATAATATAAAATACTTTTAAACCAATTAAAATAACTTTAGTATTTTAAAAAGTAATAAACTTATGCTCCGTTTTCCGTTATACACATTCTAACTCTACGGCTTATACTTTGCGATGCCAAATAATTTCAAAATGGTTTTGTCTTAGTTCATGTTCCGCTAGTATGATTTTTTAAAGCAAATCTTTTCGAGTATTTATACCAGTTAAATAAACTTTATTGCACAAATAGCCCAAAAATAATAATTAAATTTAACCGATTTAAAAAATTTTGCATCACGTTTTTCTTAAATTTTACTTGTAACAACTAGCAGTAATAAACAAAACGTCCAACGTAGCGTCGTGTCAAAACAAATATCAGTCAATTCATGGCCTGATACTACACTACTGATAATTTTTCAAAAAGTATAATGAGTCCTAGAAATATGACCCACCGATTTCGGAACACCCTGTATATATAAATTTAAAAAAATTATACGTTTCGCTAGTCTGGCAACATTAAAATAAATTACTAATTTTATTAAAAATATGAAACCTATTGATAGTCGATCTTTGTACACATATTGTTTTTCAATAAAATATTTTTAAAAATACTATGTTCATCAAATGTAAAAATAATTAGAAAAGGAAAACTTAATTATCATCTGTTTATTTTATTTTACCCATTAGATTGACAATTTTCCTTTGTTATTTAACGTAAACATAATACGTGGTAAAAAACAATATAAACTGCTTTAAAACCTATCAAAATAACTTTAATCTTTTAAAAGAAAATCAACTTAAACTCCGTTCCTTCATAAACACATTCTAGCTCTATGGTTTGGTCTTATTTCGTTTTCCGCTAGTGTGATTTTATGAAGCACAATCTTGAAATGAAGCGGGGACTTCATCTCTACGAGACTCGGGATAATTAACTCGGCATTGGATCTTCTCAGGGTCGTTTGTTGTTTTTCGTATTTTATATAGGCCAGAAATCTCCCCGTTCAGTAATCGCTGTCTCAACCGGCTACGTTCGTTTACATTAATTATAGCAGTACTCTCTGGCGCATTACCTCTCCACGCCTCTCGGCGCCGCGCGTCGCGTTCCATTCGTCTTTGCTCAAGGGTTTTAATTGCGTTACTAACCACCGTGGTTGGTAACTCGAAGTCCGTATAGTAATGGGGCGTGTGGGCCTCCAGGGGTTCTTCTGCAGAAGCCCCGGACCACGCCACACCCTGCCTAGGCTTGTCTGCCTCACGGATCACCAAGTTCTGGGTGATATTGATTTTTTTATTGGGCCCTGTTTGTCACCCACCTTTGGGTCTGTCATTAGGGCGGTCCCTGCCCTGTTTGGTCCCTCTACCGCCAGGCGATCGGTTCGCACCGGGCCTTGATCGGCAGGTAGAGGACCCTGGTCCTTAACAAAAGTAAATTTGGAGGTAGTGCTCTCCTCCTGTAAAAGGTACAGACCGGCGACCACGGGTAGTGGGTTCTCACCCTCTGGGGTGTTCTTTATCCCTTTTTGCCCTCCTACCGCGGTCTGGTCGGGGTCTCTCGGTTGTCCCTGGATAGGGGTAGGGGTATTACCCACTATCGCATTTAATAGTCTTGTCGCGTTTGTGTCATGTCCTGGAGAAGTCTTATTATTATCACGGGAGCAAGGCAAGCTACTATATTTTTGCAGGGCCGCTTTCGCGCCCTCCGCGGTGAAATATTGCTTATTGCCGTTCTCGTCACGGGGCGGCAAAAGCACAGAACCTAGCGACTTTCGTCGTCGTCGTTGTTCACGTCTTTTCAGGGTTCTGCCCTTTGGCCCCATGGCGGGAACGGAAGAAGAAAATTTTACCCTAGTTACCCTTTGTTCTTTGGTATACGGGGCGGCATCCTTTCGGAGCCACCGTCGTTTCTGTATAACCCCCGTCTGAGTTCCCCTGTTGCCCTTTCGCCGGCAGGGGCGGCATCCTTTCGGTGCCACCGCGCGGGCGAAAGGGGAGTGCCCTTAGGGCTTATCTCCCTTTCATTTCTTTTGGATGCCTGAACCGGCAGTTGTTTCAACAACCGGTCCTGCATGAGGTCTAATTGATTGATTAAAAGATCATATCTTGACATTATGGAATGTTTATTAATATTTTCAGAAATAAAAGAAATTAATCACAAAGTTTACAAAATAAGCTTAATTTTAAAATACAATTGCCAGTTAACACAGAAAAACTACCTTTCTTTAATAAAAACAGAAAATTACTTAATCAAATACCAGGGTATCAAAAGAAATATTAGGTTAGTAAAAAAACCACCCTTAACACGGGACGCACCCTTAATTTCCCTTCAGTCAAATCAAATAAAAGTTCGGGGCCAATCCCCGCGTTGCAAAAACGCCCTTCAAAAAGGAAGGCCAAATACGGGATAAACCCGACCAAAACAATTCTGGATTTAAGGAAACAAAAACACAGTACTGTAGAGACAGCACTAAAACCCGGTCGACACCGTAAACACCCCAACCCACGAATTAATACACCGGCCCTGGATAATGGCACCCCCTGAACAATAAACAAAATATAAAGAAGCAGAAATTAAAAATACCCTGTCCCAAAACAAATAACAAAATTAACTTTTTACTAACCCCTTGATCTAAAAAAATATAAACAACCCCGGTAAAATTATTAATAAAAACAACCCAATTAATCCCCTGTTACAAAATTAACCCCAATATTAATTAAAAGCGTGGCAAAAATTAAGAAAAAGAATTTAAAGAAATTTAACCCAAATTAAACAAGGAATATTAAACATATAAAGAAATTCTAAAAATAGCATACATCCGAAATGGAAAGGAGGCAAGCTCAAAGGTTTGCAGGCAGCTTACTTTTCAGTTCGCCGGCCTGTCTTACACTGCCGTTTACCCGCAATCGCGGTCGTATTTATAGGATTCCGTGTCACCACCCCACTTAGCCCACACTTTGGTACTTATCCCTAAGCAACAAAGTGAGGGCGATAACCAAAACAACGGAATCCATAAATAAAATAGGGCCTCTTTGACCCTGCCTTCCTTTTACAAACAAAACGTTACATTTTTTTACAGTTACATTTTCAACAATTATATAACCAAATGTCAAAAGAAAAAAAATTTTCCTTTTTTCACAAATAACAAAAATATATTGATTTATTATCACCTTTTTTCCTTACGTTTCCTAGTTATAATCACAAAAATTATCACAATAAAAAAAAATCACAGTTCTGTTACAAACATATTATACAAAAAAAATAATACAAAAAAAATGAGTTGCAAATTGGTGATAATATATATACAAAAAAAAATACTTATGTTTAGTCAGAAATAAAAAAACTCTTGAGCAAATAAACCGTTCGTGTCGCCACCAGAGAGTCTGTTTACAAGGTCTTTTGATAAATTTTGTGCTTACCCACCCCACTTTAGGGTACTAATTAAAATTAAAAAAAAATATATACAGTTAAAAGAGATATAAAAAAAATTACGATTATATTTTCTGGTTGGCTATGCTGCTTTCTTCGTGGGTATAATTAGTATATGGATTACTACATCGGAACAGCATCTGTATAGGTGTTAACCCCACCGTTGGTATTGTCGCTTGTCTTTGTTCCTTAAGCCAGGGGCCTATGCAGTCTGGCCAGTTTTGTCCAGCTTGTCTTAGTCTAATGGCTAAATTAGTGAAAATTGTCCAATCTCCAAGCGGATGTTCTTCTCGGAGCCTGACCATTGTTTTAGGAAATACGTCTTGGATCGCAGTTGTGTGCACTAATAGGTCGCTACTAATGAGTATAATTGCTGGCTGCCTACCCATAGATTCTATTTCTTTTTGTATAAATCTTTTGACTTCACTGTCCGTCAGTGTCCTCATCTCAGTACATGCCACCCATCCGCTGAATAGGTCGCGGTAGGCCAGTACTGTTCTCAGCTTACTATTTCTGGTTTTTCCGAGATCTGTAATGGCTGCTAGTTGTATTAACTCAAATGGGCGTACCTCTTTAATTTTGCCTTCTAAGGCTTCTTTAGTTTGGCATAATGGGCATTGTTCTATTATACGCCGTATTTCCCGGTTCATCCCTGGCCAGTGGAACAAGCTTTGTATGAAATCTGTCACGTCATGATGTTGGCCATGTCCGTTTTCGTGGGTTTGTCTTATAGTCAGTTTTCTTATATTCTTTGGGCACCCATAGCTTCATTTCTTTTTCATTGTGACTGTCTCTATGAAACAACTTCCCCCCGTATAATGTAAAAGGGAAGCTGTTTTCCTTTTCTCGGGTAAACTTTACTAGGTCCTGCGTGATTCGGTCTGTTTCTTGTGCCTCAGTAATGTTTTCCACTAGTTGAAAAACTATAGCGGATGGAATATGCAACAATTTTAGTCTGTCGGGTTGCCCCGTGAGTTTCTTTGCAACCCACAGGGTCAGCCCTAACCTATCATCAGGTTTATATTCCTTTAACTCTACTTCAGTTTGTGTATTCTGATTTCTCCGGCCTGGGTTCTCCGGCACACTCCGGTTCTGGCTTTCCAGATGCCACATTGATTGGGCGCCATGAAATGAAGCGGGGACTTCATCTCTACGAGACTCGGGATAATTAACTCGGCATTGGATCTTCTCAGGGTCGTTTGTTGTTTTTCGTATTTTATATAGGCCAGAAATCTCCCCGTTCAGTAATCGCTGTCTCAACCGGCTACGTTCGTTTACATTAATTATCGCAGTACTCTCTGGCGCATTACCTCTCCACGCCTCTCGGCGCCGCGCGTCGCGTTCCATTCGTCTTTGCTCAAGGGTTTTAATTGCGTTACTAACCACCGTGGTGGGTAGCTCGAAGTCCGTATAGTAATGGGGCGTGTGGGCCTCCAGGGGTTCTTCTGCAGAAGCCCCGGACCACGCCACACCCTGCCTAGGCTTGTCTGCCTCACGGATCACCAAGTTCTGGGTGATATTGATTTTTTTATTGGGCCCTGTTTGTCACCCACTTTTGGGTCTGTCATTAGGGCGGTCCCTGCCCTGTTTGGTCCCTCTACCGCCAGGCGATCGGTTCGCACCGGGCCTTGATCGGCAGGTAGAGGACCTGGTCCTTAACAAAAGTAAATTTGGAGGTAGTGCTCTCCTCCTGTAAAAGGTACAGACCGGCGACCACGGGTAGTGGGTTCTCACCCTCTGGGGTGTTCTTTATCCCTTTTTGCCCTCCTACCGCGGTCTGGTCGGGGTCTCTCGGTTGTCCCTGGATAGGGGTAGGGGTATTACCCACTATCGCATTTAATAGTCTTGTCGCGTTTGTGTCATGTCCTGGAGAAGTCTTATTATTATCACGGGAGCAAGGCAAGCTACTATATTTTTGCAGGGCCGCTTTCGCGCCCTCCGCGGTGAAATATTGCTTATTGCCGTTCTCGTCACGGGGCGGCAAAAGCACAGAACCTAGCGACTTTCGTCGTCGTCGTTGTTCACGTCTTTTCAGGGTTCTGCCCTTTGGCCCCATGGCGGGAACGGAAGAAGAAAATTTTACCCTAGTTACCCTTTGTTCTTTAATATACGGGGCGGCTTCCTTTCGGAGCCACCGTCGTTTCTGTATAACCCCCGTCTGAGTTCTCCCTGTTGCCCTTTCGCCGGCAGGGGCGGCATCCTTTCGGTGCCACCGCGCGGGCGAAAGGGGAGTGCCCTTAGGGCTTATCTCCCTTTCATTTCGTTTGGATGCCTGAACCGGCAGTTGTTTCAACAACCGGTCCTGCATGAGGTCTAATTGATTGATTAAAAGATCATATCTTGACATTATGGTATGTTTATTAATATTTTCAGAAATAAAAGAAATTAATCACAAAGTTTACAAAATAAGCTTAATTTTAAAATACAATTGCCAGTTAACACAGAAAAAACTACCTTTCTTTAATAAAAACAGAAAACTACTTAATCAAATACAGGGTATCAAAAGAAGTATTAGGTTAGTAAAACAAAATCACCCTTAACACGGGACGCACCCTTAATTTCCCTTCAGTCAAATCAAATTAAAAGTTCGGGGCCAATCCCCGCGTTGCAAAAACGCCCTTCAAAAAGGAAGGCCAAATACGGTGTCTCCATCGGGGAAATAAAATACGTCAGTCTTCTTTTCATATGCGGGAAAAGGTAGGTATGGTTCTTCTACAGGTATGTCACCTTCACTGTGACGCCTAGTCCTGGGTATTGCGCCAGCTAGCTCGTTTTGCGGGAACAGGACTCTACTACCTTTACCCCGATGAAGCTGGGGGGCCCCATCACGATCCATGCCTGGGCCGGCGTCTCCAGACACGGATGTGGTACCTGACCCTTGGTACTCCTTTCCTTGTGTCGTTTCCCGGCTATTACACGGGTTCTGTGTCCCTTTCGGTGGTGTCCTTATCATTATGCCGTATTTATCTGTTTTCCTTGAGAACCCAGGTTCCACCGTGGTTCTGGGTACTTCCACCCACTTCCGGGTTCTCCTAATTCTCTTCTTATAAAATCCCAGCCAGTTCCGTGGCTGGTGTCCCTTAATATTAGCACCTAGTGCACTTCCTCCTCGACTCGCGCTTACGACGCGTCTCCCGTCGTTGCCCAAAGTCCACCGCGGTTCGGCCGGGTTTAGATATCTTCCTTTACTATCTCCCACTTCCTGCTAACTCTCAGCCGCTAGAGCCTCGGTGGATCGCAGAGGCGGCACCTAGTGCAGCACCTTCGATGCGGCTCCCTTCCGACGACTCTCCAACATTCTGGGCGCCACCGCCCTTGATTCCCAAAACAATCCTTCTAAACCTCGGCCCCAACGTGCCGGTAGAATCTCCTAACCGTAGGAGCACGGTATCCTTTAGTTCTTCGTCACCTTCTTCATAACTTTCTGTCTCTCACGTAAACACCGCGCGCGCGACAGGTGCCAATCAACTTCCTTAGAAGCGACAGCGTCCTGTACCATAAACCGCGTAACTTTTACCCACGGTGCCCGTTGGAAACAAGGTGCCAATCAGCCTAGTGCAATGCGACAGCGTCCTTGTTCCGTTCCTGAAAACCAAAATAAATAAATCTTTGCAAGGGCCAACTCTTCCGAGAGGCTCTCCCTGCAAGATTATAAATAAACAAAATAAATAAATCTTTGCAAGGGCCAACTCTTCCGAGAGGCTCTCCCTGCAAGATTATAACAAACAAAATAAATAAAAGAAATCAGGGGCCAACTTTTCTAAGAGGCTCTCCCTGTTTCCTCAACTCCTCAGATGTTACGATTTTCTAAAGTGCCGTACTCCGGCAATCTTCTAACTCCTTTCAGTTTCCAAACAAAAATAAACAAACAACTTCTTTCAAATCAGGGGCCCAAATCCTTGGCTACCCGCGTTCTACCCGATAACACTTATACGGGGTCTATAAATACGGCCAACTGCCTAAACTAAACCTGGGAGCGCCGTACCTCGGCGGTCTCCCGGTATCAAGCCGAGATGTGACTCTACTGAAGGTCTGCCATCGACTGACTCGGTTACGAACCGAGCCTGTATTTATAGATCCCGTAACACCACCCCACTTAGGGTAGAATGCGGGGAGAAAGAGGATTTGGGGCTCTTTATTCAAGAACCCACAAATCGTTTAACAAAAGTTCTCCCTAATCCTAAACCTTAAAAACTACCCTAAGCCTAGTGTTACGGTCTATAACTAAATACTAACTAAATGAGCTACGCCCATATTTACATTCTTTTTAAGCATTCCTGAAAATCTAATCTGGTAATATTCCACCCCACTTAGGGTAGAACTTACAGTGTGCAATTCCTAAATTTTAACAAACTAAAATCCCTAAATTTCTTAACCTTTTACAACATAAAAATTTACCCTTCTTATCAACTGGTTCTGTTTTCCAAAGTATAAAAATAAAATTAGTAATTTGCCCCTTAATGTCTCCATTTTGCCTTTTTAATATGTCTTGATTATTCATGTCCCTTAAGATAATTCCTCCTTGCTTCTTTTTCCAAATCTTTAACTTATTTCCTTATTTTTCCCACTTAGACTTTCATAAAACAAAACTTGGTTATTCCAATCTAAAACCTGGGTCGTTCCACCCCACTTAGACTATAAACTTAGCTCTTAAACAACTTATAAAACTTCGACTTCTAGCACCGTTAACTTTCGGAGTTCACCCTTGGTCATACTTTAAACTTCTAGAAAAAACTACATAATTCACCCCTTCCATGGCTACCTGCCATTAGCACAAGTTACGCGACAGCCCTTCCATGAGAACTCCTGCTCATGCTCCGAAGGATCCCGCTGCCCTCCACGAAACTTTGCTTAAAACTCCCAATTACTTCATTTCCCTTTAAAATCCTTTTCTGACCGGTGACTCGTACTTATTAATCCCATACTAGTCTATCTTAAACCTGAACTTCATTACTGCTAAGTTTACATTCCTTTTTCCTAACTTATCATTGGCTTCTGCCTTAAAGAATTCCCTTAAAATTTAAACCCCTTAAAATTGTTAACAACTGCTTGGAAGAATTATCTTTACAATTTTAACTTATGCCAGAAAAAAAACATTTTTAGTGTGTGTTCCCTATCTTAAAATTTTGATTCTTGTACTATTAAAATAAAACTTAAAATTAGTCCCTATATGCATTTTTCCCTTGGCAAGTCCCTAGTTCCTACTTGCTCCTAACTTATCCTAATAAACTGTCTTGGGACGGCAGGTAGCGACTGCTATGCCGAGTCACCAAGAAACCTTAAAATTACCTAATTATTTACAATACTGTCTTGGGACGGCAGGTAGCAACTGCTATGCCGAGTCACCAAGAAACCTTAAAACTACTGGTTACAATATCCTTACAAACTAACTTAAAACTAACTTACTAACTAACTCACATCCGGTCACGATGTCCGTTCTTACTAACTAACTCACATCCGGAAAACGATGTCCGTACCTACTAAACTAGCTCACATCCGGAAAACGATGTCCGTAAGCTCACAGCACTCTCAGAGCGTCTGTGCACTTCGCGAACTAGCGGCTAGTCCGCAGAGCACTCTTTGGCGTCTCTTTTGCCTTTCGGCCGCTTTTCGCACTAACACTTTTGTCATGTTCAGGTATTGTCACTTTCGGGTCTGGTGGTTCCGGTTCCGGGTCTGGTACTGGTTGATCTCGTTTCTTCTTGATTCCTAGATTAGTTAAACCAGGTCTCTTGGTGTTTTGAGACGTGGTACTGCGCGTCTGGACCGGGATCCTAGATGGTCGTGTTGGTCCCGCTTTGGTTGGTGTACCCTTGGGCGGTGGTTCTCCAGACGGTGCCCTGGGGTCAGCTGGTTCTCCTCGCTGTTTCTTTGGATCGGGTGGCTCAGGTGGTGGCGTAACTGATGGACGAGCGGGTGTTTTGCGTTTGCCTAGGGTTCGCGGCAACAGTTCAGGACTCTCCTGAGTCAGCGGATCTGGTGATTTCCTCGGTATTGGTCCAGGTTCCTCCCATGGTGGTTTGGCCTCCATTGTTGCTGGTTCGTAGCTATCATCAGGGGGATCTGGTTGTGTGAGTGGGAACTCATCCGAGAAACTGCGTTCTGGTTCTGGTGGTAGCGGGATGAGTTCGTGGATCTTCGCCGTCCTTGGAATAGGGTTAGGTAGGATCCGGTTGGGTATACCATCCGGGCCTATACTGGGTCCTGGATCTGGTGGTCTAATGTATAATTGCGTAATGGTACCGCCATACGCACTCAAGGGGTCGTCTGGTCTGTATCTCTCCTCCACTGCCTCTACAATCCAGCCGTCGTAACGATGGGTTACTCTGGTTGATTTCTCGGTAATATATGGTACCAATTCCTCGTTCAGTTCTGAATCATCATGTTCGCTGTCAAATTCTTGGGAGTAAATCGGGAAATCGGAGCTTCCTGAAGTTTGCTCCTCTGCTACGGGTATGTTTTCCTCCTGACTTTCTACTTCCGTTGCTTGGGTACCGGGTACCTCCAGAGGTTCTAATACCGCTAGTTCTTCTGTCTTGCTGGTCTCCGTAGTCGTGGTCGCTGTTTCCTGGTTTAATTTTGCTATTAGGTCCTTATATACCTCACACACTTGTGCGGGTGTTAGAAAACCTTCCTCTTGTGGTTCCTCATCAAATTCTTCCTCGTCGTCGGCCACTTTGTCTTCTTCCACCATGTTGTCCCCTACGTCTAAGGCGTTGCCTTCTTCTACTTCGTCCAGGTCTTGGTCGGGATACGTGTACTGCCCATATATTTGTTCGTGTAAGCCTTGTACGACGGCTAGCGCCAGCTCGTCGCTCCCATCAATATCGCATAAATCCCCATCGTAGAAATAGAGTTCCACGGGTGGTTTATTAGCAGGTTTTTCCGCTATCCGGATCTCATCATTCGCAGGTGGTTCTTCGATAATGGGTTTGGATTCAATAGCTAATCCGGTTGGTCTTGAGTTTAGCTGTGGACAATTTACTTTATAATGTGGGCCTCCGCATTCGAAACATTTGACTTCTAATCTGGTGTTGGGACCAGGGCGGTTAAAACGTCCCTGATTGCTTCCTTGGAAATGGTTCCCTTGACGATTTTGGTTTTGCCTACGTTGATCAAAACGTTGTTGTTCGGGTTGGTTCCTAGCTCTGCCAAACCGTTCTTCATGAGCTCGCATCATAGCCTCCCAATCGGCCTCCAATTGTGTTGCGGCTGCAATCAGTTCGTCCATGGTTTTGCACTGAAACGATCTTAAAGGTCCCCTAATTTCTGGCCTGACGCGTTCGATTAATAAGCGCACTAAATCCTTCTCCGTGGTCTCTGGTAACAGGCGTAATCCCAATCTCCAGCCTTTTAATAGGAAATTTTCAGCCGTTTCTTGTTTCTTTTGTTCGGCTCCGTAGAGCTCCGCTAGTAGTCTGTTTCGTGTATCGATGTTGTCAAAATTCCTGAGTAGTACCGCCCGAAATTGTTTCCAGTCAGTACCTTCGCCAGCATACATGCACATTTTCCGTGCGGCTTGTCCTCGTAATTGTTTAAATGCAGCGCGATGCCATTGATGTTTCGGTATCCTGTTTTGTCTGCAATATTCCTCCATGTTGCGTAAAAATACTCCCGGGTCTTCGGTGTCCTCACCTGAATAATGCGGTGTGACCGCAATAAAATCCCTTTGTTGTGTCACTAAGTTCTCCATTGTTCGTGTAAACTGTGCTAAGAAGTCGTTTATGACATCCTGGCTCTGTTTCTCCGGGCCTCTTACTACTACATTCCTCCTTTCTTCAGATATTTGTGTTCCTTCTTCATCTGAGTCCTCAGAAGTATCAGAAACAATTAACTTTCTTCTTGATCGTACGTATTTCTCTTCCTTGGGCGCCATTTCCTTTTTCTTTTCCATTTGTCTATATCCTGTCTCTAATCGTGTGTCTAACATATTGCGGTTCCTAGTTTGTTCCCTTACGCAATGGTCTAGGCTACTCAGAGCCTTGGTTTCCCACTGGCTTCTGTTCTGTAGCATGGGTCCTTCAGTCTGTCTTTCAAAGTCTATCCCTTCAATATTCATAAATTCTTGTCCTATTCTGGGTTGGTTTTGTCTTCTGTAGTGATGGTGTGCCGGTTCACCATTGGTATGGATAATCCGCCTTAACGCGGTCCATTTCCTGCATCCGGTGTTCTGGATTTCTTATATACTGAGGAAAGGTGCCCTTAAGTTGGGCGACATGTCTTCTCCACGGGGATCACGCGGTAACGCTGGGTCTGGTGACCCCTAAACTATGTAGGGTGATTAATGACTTTCGGGACGCCGGCGAGGCTCATCGCCCTCGCTTCGTCTCCGGATTCGTCTTATTGCTCCGGCTAGCTCTTTATTGAGACCTGGACTCTTTCTTGAGATCCCCGGGGAAGATTTCGGATACGCCACTGGCTTCACCTGGTCCGGCTTTTCCAGGCCTAGCCGCGGGGTTCACTTCCTATTTTCAATTCCTGAATTCATTTTCTGACCGCTAGTGGGTCAGGTGTCCGTTTTGTAGGTGTCCTCAGCATTATACTGCCTCTTACTTTAATACTAAGAGGCGACCACCTTCTCTATCTCGCTACCAAGGTTACTACACCTCTTCTTGTTCTTCCTGACAAATTTCAGGCTATTCTAGGCGCGGTTGCCACCCTAAAATAGCTTATTTCTCAACATAAAATTTTGCCGGGCTCCGCCAGCGCTCCTACTGCTCCCAGGTGCCAACCACCGTTCCAGCTGGTGTTAAATCTTCCTTCAGTCCCTCTAGTTCTTCCTGTAAAATCTAATCCTCTAGGAGGGTGGTTTCAACCCTTAACGGCACCTGGAGTGACACAGTTCAGATAAATATATCCTGGGACCGGGTCCGCAACCACTGTCCTAACTGGTCCCAAATCCTTCAGTTCTTCCCTTTAAAGTCCACTTCCAAATTTAGTTTCAGGAGCGCGGTTTCCCTCCAAAAAGGCTCCTGAATAATTTCTTCTTGCCGCGTCGCTCCCACGACGCGCGCCCTCCCAAAATATTTTTGAACCACTTTTTAAAATTATCAAAATCCTCTTCTTTAGGCCTCTTTTCGCCTGCCTATGAATTCTTAAGGTAATTGAGGAACGGTATACCGGGTTAACGGCACTGGAGTTCCCATGGAGGTGCAACCCTTTTGAAGACGCTCCTGCGGGAACTGGGCCCGACCACTCTCCGGACCGGTTTAGAATTTCTCCTTATCCCTATCCCTTCCTTTCTACCGACTTTCATCGCTCTGGAACCCTGGTTTCATACTACGGCGGCACCTGGTGCAACACCTATGGTACGGCTATTCCCCAGCGGCATTCCCTGCGATTCCAGAAAAGAACCACCCTTAGTTCTTGCGGTAAAATATCCCTTTTATCCGTCTTAAGGTCCTTGCAAAACTTCCTGGTCCTGTATAGATGGTTTCCTGTTTCCCACGACGCCTTCTCCATAGTTTCCCTTCTCTAGCTCCTCAACCACGCTGCTACTAAGTGCCAATCAGTCCACTTTCGTGCGACGGCCACTTATCCCGAAAATAATTAAAATCCTTCCGCGGTTTTCTATATTCCCCAAAAACTCCAATAAATCCTGGGGAAAAACAGAGGGCCGGTCAACCTGTGTAGGGACGGCCGTCTCTGCTTTAGTTTCCTGTAAAACGCTCCAGAAATTTACGATTTTCTAAATCTGGAAGACCTTCTTCCACAATAAAAAAAATAAAACGACTTTTTCTTTTTCAAAACAGGGCCCAAAACCGCAAATCCCCACAGACTACTCGATAAAAATACGGTATCTATAAAATACGGCTTCTTCTGCTCCACCTGGGGTTCCGAATTCACTGTATCATAACCCCGGTATCTGGAGCTTGATCGGAGATCGACTCTCAACTCTCGACTACTCCTTCCGACTAACCTAAAATCCGAAATTTGCCGGCTTTTTATAGATACCGTAGCAGCGGTCGTATTTATAGGATTCCGTGTCAAGCTTTATATTTATATTAAACCCAGTAGCCAATAGTAGCTGCTGATTTTGGATGTTACAAGTGGGCGGGCATGTTAAGAGAGTTTTAGAATTTGTATTTCTTAAGCGAATTTAATTGTGATTTTCTTATTTTCTACGTCCAAAAGCAGCACTTCTGTCTTCCCCTCCCCGGTTTCCAGGGAGAGGGCCAGGGAGCACCATCAGGGCGCAGTTTATTAATATATTTAGAATTTAAGATTAATTTGAGAGTATCTAAGTGTATTTTATTTTATTTGGGTTTTTATTTGAGTAATGTTAATAAGTATTTAATTTTAATTAGATTTAGTAATTAGTTAAAAATTTTCCTAAGTTATGTTTACATGTATGGTTGCTACAAATAATGTAGTTGCGCTTGTTTGTTTTATTTTGGTTTTAAAATTTGAATTTAAGTTAAGGTAATAAGTTTTGACAATTAATTGGTATTTTGTGTTAAAATTTAAAGGGGGAGAGATAGGTTTTATTTTTAATTTATTGATTTGGATTATATATTATATTGGTTTATGTTTGAAAAGAATTCTATTAAGTTTGTGGCTTTTTGCATTTTATCTTCGATATTTAATACTGACTTAGCTAGATCTTTCATAAATCTAATTATTTCTGAGAGATTAATTTGGTTTAAGCAATGTAATAGTTCTCTAAGGTCACTAACCTGTGTTAGGGTCTCTATGCTTTCTGGGGCATCTCGTTGTTCCCGCTGCTCAGCATGCTCCCCTCCAAGTCCTGGAAAGGTAGTGTAGTAATTGGTTGATCCTGGAGCTGCGTACTGGTTGTTCTCGTTCTGGTTCTGGGGGTGGTTAAAGGTGGGACCACTTGCCCTGGTCACTGATGGGCCACTTGCCCTGGCCTGTGCCCAAGGGTTGTTTTTGGGTAATGGAGCTTCTCTGTATGTCGTGGTTTTTGGCTGGTTCTGTTGGATTTTTTGTAGTTTGAATAAATATACGGGGCAATTTTCTTCATTTGATTTATGCTCCCCTGAGCAGTTGGAGCATTTTATTCTATCGGGTTGCGTGCACTGTACAGTTTGGTGGTTTCCTGCACAGTGCATCCATCTGTGCTGTCTGTGGCAATATGTGGCAGCCACATCTGGCATTTTTTGCACTGCATAATAGGTTTCGCAGCCTTTCTTCTTTCCCATCTAACTGCAACGTTTGTAATGTATCTGATCTGTGTTAGCTTCTTTAGGGTAGTTTCCTGGTCTTTGATTACCATGTATATTGATCTGTACGTGGTGTTTATTTGGTAGATCTTTTTATTAGTAGTTTGTGGTCGTTTTCGAGGGGTTTATACTTGATGTCTTCAGTTGGGGGTTGATGGTCCAGTCATTTTTATATAAGTGCGTGAGTTCGGTCTTCCTCCCTCACGTATGTGTGCCATGAGTTGTTGTCGTTTGCTTCTAAAAGTTGGACATACTATGGCATTAGTTGTACAGTTGTTATATTTGCCCTGGTGTATGCCAAGTCGTTTGCTTCTAAAAGTTGGACATACTATGGCATTAGTTGTACAGTTGTTATATTTGCCCTGGTGTATGCCAAAAGACTCCGGCAAGCTATAGACGAGAGCTGGGTATGGGTTCGTATTTGGGCGTTTTTCTCAGTATATTGTTTAATATATTTATAAAGATGGTAATTTATATTTATATTTTTGAGCGCCACTGATTTTTTTTTGTTTGACTCTATAATGTCGTGGAGAAAATCAGAAACCAACTTTATCTAACCACATTAGTAATAAAAGAAAATATTTGCACCCTTAACTGAATATTTATTTCTTATCAAATTAATTCCCTTTTAAGTATTATACAGGTTATTTACAATTAAATTTTACACAAATATGTTACAAACTATATACACGGGTCTCAAATGCAGAATAAAATTTATTTAAGGAAAATTGGTATTATGTAGATAATATTTAAATGTGTAAAAGATAGTTTAAGTCATAATTAAGGGAAATGTCACACTATGGGAAATTCATGAATTTCTGGGTGCGCCCTGTAAATAGAAATTATTAAAAAAAATATCAATTTGGTTTGTACATTTCAATAAAATTACTTAGTTTAATAATTATGAAAGTTTAAAATTTAAGTTTTTAATTATATAAAAAAATGGAATAAACTGGCCTTAATTTTGCTTAACAAATAGTCTCCAAGGCTCCTACTGGTTTCTCGGACAAGTAGAGAGAAGACGTTGGACTCAAACACCCATAGATGCTGGTTGGATGGGCCTGAAGTTGAAGCCTCGGGTAATCCTAGACGAACCAAATTCTCATGCAAACATTATTGCCAGAAACTAGACTCCTAGACTAAATTCCTCATTTGAGATTCTTAGATAAATCCTTTCAGAAGTTCTTTGAGATTCCTCAGATAAACTCCTCGGTGAGGTTACCAGATAAACTCCTCGGTGAGGTTACCAGATAAACTCCTCGGTGAGCCCTCATTTCTCGAGGGATTCTTCAACTAAAACCAAACCATATGTTGAACGAAATGCGTCGAAAACATGTCTTCATAGAATCGTAATTTTAGGTACACAAAAATTGAAATTTCACAAAAATATTAACATCTTTAAATGCTCTATAACTAATTCTTACTGTATTTCGACATTATTTTAACTAAATACACCGGATGGTTTTAAATTTTGTCGATGACTTTTCAACTCGATACTTTCATATCGGTGACCCTTCGAAAAGTGAAGTTTCCTTTTGATTTTCGCCCTGTTGTTGACAATTAGCGTATTCCATTTGCAAATATACTCCTTCGATTGTTCCAGTGCGTACTCCGAACACTATCAGGGTTGGCTCCAATATATGTTTATCGTCCAAAGTAATCAATATTTTTCACAACCCTACGGTTAGTCGCAAATATCCTACACCGGTTTTGAACGCGAATCGATGCGTCGCCTAAATTTGCCTAAATAGATTGACGTCTGGGAAAAAATCGATATTGTTGACAATCAGAATCAGCTGATGACAAAAATAGAAAATTTATACAATTTATTTACAAGATAATTAATAACTGAATAAAGAGGAAATGATGATTAAACACAACATAAATCAGGTAAATATAACATTCACTATTTGTGTTGACTTAGGTTAGCAAAAAATAAAGAATTTGTTTGGTAACAATAAAAGTCCATTTAGGTGTTAATTAATTTATTCAAAAAAGAGAATAACTAAAAGAATTACAAAACACCACTTGTCAGTAGACGCCATGTCGCCGGACGTGTCTAATGTGTATGTGGCGCCACCTATGTAAATTCTTACAGACTAAGAATATATTTAATGCGCCAATAACTAAGGGTAGGCAACCAAAACTACTTAATAATACATCCTTCCCCTTTAAGATCTTACAAATTTAACTTTTGTACAGGTTTAGTTATACGACCTGATCTAGTTATATAGGTTTTTGGACGTGTGGGTTCTAGGCTGGACTTTAAACTACAGTCAACGTTAGGAATAACACTAGACTTAACATTATCACTAACCATATGAGGACCATACAATGAGCTTTGAATAACAGGAGACTCAGTAGATTTGTGAGACTCCACGGGTTCTAAAATTTCATTTAAATTTGATTTGATTTTAAAATCATTTTGTGATTCTCTCAAATCTACTCGATTTCGTCTAACAATTTCTCCATTCTCAGTTTGAACAATAAAAGAACGAGGACTTTCATGCTTTCTCACAATTTGGCCAGGCTCCCAACTTTTTTTAATGTGATTAAATACAGTGACATTTTGACCTGAGTCAATATCTGGCAACGCTTTTGCATTCTTATTAAAATATGATTCATTGCGATCCAATCTGTACTTAAGTTTATCAAAAACATTATTGCAAAGTGTTGGCTTTAAAAGATCAGCCACAATGGGAATTTTGGTTTTGCAAATACGACTCATTAAAAGCTGAGCAGGGGAATAGTTAATAAATTTCAATGGAGTGTTGCGATATTGAAGTAATGCTTCAAACATATCTTTTCCCTCCTCAAGAGATTTCTTAACTATATTTTTTGCTATACCAACACCTTTTTCAGCTAAGCCATTAGACTGCGGGTATTGAGGACTTCTTAATAAAATTTTAAAATTCCATTCCTTTGCAAATTCTCTCATTGAAAAACTACCGAAAGGAATGTTGTCACATGTCATTTCATCAGGACATCCATATTTAGAAAAAATTGACTTTAGTTTTAAAATGACTTCGTTAGCCGATTTATTTTTTAAAATTACTAGCTCTAGCCAATTTGAGTAAGCATCATATACTACCAGGTATACATGTTCAGCATAAGAAAAAATATCAGCTGAAATTCTTTGCCAAGGTCTATCTGGCAATTTATATGGTTTTAAAGGTTCTTTGATATTTTTTCTTGCAAATTTTTCACATACTTTACATTTTTTAACAAAATTTTCTATATCTAAACTCATATATGGCCAATAAAATACCTGCCTAGCTCTTGACTTTACTTTATCCATGCCAATATGGCCTTCATGCAACTTTTGAAGCATAAAAGGTTGCAATTTTTTTGGAACTACAAGCTTGTTACCAAGAAACAAAAGATCATTACACACTAAAAGATCATCTTTAAGCTTTATAAAATGGCGAAGGTGAAAGGGAATTTTATTTTTATCAGGCCAACCAAAATTCAAATATTTGATAATTGTGTTTAAATCAGAATCATCTTTTGTTGCTTGTTTCAATTCAAACTTCCGTTCTTCTGAGATAGGCAGATAATTTACTAAAGAATGAATAGCAAATTGTAACTCGGGATCGTCAAAATCAGGAGTAGTTAAATAAGCTCTGGACAGGGTATCTGCAATATATAAGTATTTTCCAGGCTTATATGTAACATTAAGGTCATATTTAAGTAATCTTAATCTTAATCTTTGTAATCTAGGAGTTACGTCATACAAATCTTTCCGAAAAATTGAAACAAGTGGTTTATGGTCAGTGTGTACCATAACATTTTTAGCACCATAGATTAAATAATGAAATTTGTTGCAAGCAAAGTCAATGGCTAAAGTTTCTTTCTCAATTTGTGCATATTTAACCTCACTCTTCGTAAGACTACGAGAACTAAATGCTATCGGGTGCCCATTTTGCAAAAGACAGGCACCTAAACCATCTTTGGAAGCATCGGTTTCAATTTCGATATCAACTGAAGGGTCAAAAAATGCAAGAACAGGCGCATGAGATAATAAATGCTTAAGTTGACTTACAGACTTGTCATGCTCCTCTCGCCAAGACCATTCAACATCCAACCTGGTAAGGTTTCGTAAAGGTGCTGTCACTTTCGATAAATTTGGAACAAATTTGCCCAAGTATTTTGCCATACCTAACAATCTTAATATATCGCTTTTCTGCTGTGGGCGTGGCATGTCTGTAATGGCCTTGACGTTTGATTCACATGGCTCTATCCCATTTCCTGAAAACAGCTGGCCCATAAATTTAACTTGTCTTAACTTAAACTGTATTTTGTCTTTATTAAATTTAATGTTGTACTTTTTTGCTCGTTCAAGAACTAACTTCAAATTATCATCATGCTCTTGCTCCGTTGAACCTGTAATGATTAAGTCATCAAAATAAATTCCGACCCCCTTAATATCCCCGAACAATTCATAATTTTTACGTTGGAATACCTCAGGAGCTGAGCATATACCAAATGGTAACCGTAGAAACCGATACCGTCCAAATGGGGTGCCAAAACTACAATAATCTGCGCTTTCATCAGTAATTTTTACTTGAAAATATCCATCTTTCATATCCAGTACAGAAAAGTATGATTTATTTGACAACTTACTAGCTATTTCATTAACAGTGGGAATAAGAAAAAACTCGCGACTAATAGCATTATTCAAAAATTTTGGATCTAAACATAACCTCAAATCTCCGTTCTTTTTTTCCACTATAACCAGTGGATTTAACCATTCAGTTGGCTTATCCACTTTATCTATAATTCCTTCTTTCTCCAACTGATCTAGTTTAAGCTTTACTCTGGAATGCAATGCCTGTGGAATGCGCCTTATTGGCTGTACATGCGGGACAGCATCTTTTTTTAAAACAATTTTATGAGGTGTGGGAAACTCCCCTAACCCTTTAAAAAGCATAGGATAACTCTTAGTAACATCCTCAAGTGTTTCAAACTTGTCAGACTTTAAAAAATCTACTCTTTTTACTAGATCCAGATCTACACATCCATTTAATCCCAACAAGGGTAATTGACCTTGACCATCAACTACAATAAAGGGTATTTTTGCTGATTTTCCGTTTACATTGCATTCCAAAGTAACCTCACCTACAGGTTTTATGGTAAAGTCACCACTACCATATGCAACCAAAGTTACATTAGTTTTCTTAATATTTTTTCTACAATCAAATCCACTCATAGAATAAAGAGGTAAAACACTCACTTCTGCACCAGTATCTAACTTAAATTCTATTGTCTTACCCTCTACATTAATGCTTTTAAGCCACATGGATTCACTAGATGATTGTCCATTTTTATTCACTACACCAACCTGCTTGGTTATCGCACTAACATAAAACTGGTCATCTTCATTATTAGAGATCTCCTCTTCTTGTCGAACAACTTCATGCACATTTTTTTTCCTGCCATCACAAAATTCCTTGTTCACTTTTGATTTACACACTAGAGCAAAGTGATTAAGTCGCTGACACTTTTTACATTTCTTTCCATATGCTGGACACTTGCCCTTTTCATGCTTGGTTCCACAGTACATGCAAGGCTTGTCGGTTAATTTTTTGTTCAGTTCCCTTCTATTTTTCAACTCACTCACAGAAACTTCACTTTGCAAGACCCTTGACTGCGATTTGCTAGCTTCACAGGCCCTACAGTGCTTAATTGCCATGTCCAAAGTCAAATCAGATACTCTTAATAATCTTTCCTGAGTATCTTTGTTGAAGAAAATCCATGACGATTCTGTCCGAATCATGTCATCCTTGTCCATAACCCGTGGATTTTACAGCCTTTCGTAACTCTGTCAAGAATGAGTCAAAAGACTGCCCTTCTTTTTGACAAATGCTGTTAAAAATAAACCTTTCGAAAATAACATTCTTCTTGGGTGAACAGTGTGCTTTGAATTTTAGCTTCACCTCTTTCAAGGCTTCTTTTGATCATCCGTCATATCAAAGGTATTGAACAACCAATGCCCTCATCTCCAACCAGTTTGGGAAAAACAGCCGGCTTCCTAAATTTTTTCGAGAGCTCTGTCACAGTTAAAAAATTATCAAATTTTGCTCAAACAGCTTCCAATTTTCCGCGACATTACCATCCAAACTCAGCGGTTTTGGCGGTCTAAATATCGACTCCATGTTTGCCTTTTTCAACAAGTGCTCAAAATTCGCCAGCCAGCCGACACTAAACTTCGATTTTCCGTGATAATACGATACTACACGCGAAAACTCTATGATTCCAATCGACTGACACCATGTATATTGTTTGGTAACAATAAAAGTCCATTTAGGTGTTAATTAATTTATTCAAAAAAGAGAATAACTAAAAGAATTACAAAACACCACTGTCAGTAGACGCCATGTCGCCGGACGTGTCTAATGTATATGTGGCGCCACCTATGTAAATTCTTACAGACTAAGAATATATTTAATGCGCCAATAACTAAGGGTAGGAAACCAAAACTACTTAATAATACATTTTTTGCATATGAAATTTTGTATCCTTTCTTAAGTTGTTCTCGTATTTCTCTATGGAATTGTTCAGCTGCGTTTGGGTCCCTTATTCCCCCTGGAGGATAATAGGGGTGGTTTTTGGTGTTTGTCTTCTTTTGTTTTGAGTTGTTATGTTTTGGGTTGTCGATCTTGTAGTTGTTTGGATGTAGATGATCTGCTTTCTTGTCTTGGGGTGGTTCCTGTGGGGTGGGTTGTTGCTCTTGTTCTTGTTCCTGGTTGTTTGTTTGTAGTATGTCATATCTGTTCAGGTGGGTACATTGTATTGTCTTGTCGGTTTGAGATATAAACTGAGGTCGATAGATTTGGCGGGTGGGTCTTCAGGGTTGTCATTTTCGGGGTTTTTTTGGTCTTTTTCTTGTTTTCGGTACTTCTTTTCCCCGTATGTTCCATCTCACTCTCGTTGTCGGGGTGGTTGTTGTCGTTTTTTGAAGTTTTTGGTGTTGTTCTATTGTGCCTGGGGTGGGTGGTTTTTCATTGTAGTGTTGGATAATTTGTCTTGCTCCCGGTATTTTTCCTTCCTTAGGGTACATTCGTTCTTGGCATTTTGTACATGTTCCTGAATTGGCGAATAATTGGTTGTATACTAGGGTGGCTTTTTCTGCATCAATTTCGGGTGAATTCATTAGTGTTTGTTTAGTTTTTATTCTTTGAATTATTCGTAATCTCCAGTTTTCTAGGTAGTCCTTATGTGAGTCTAGGATGTGGTTTTCTATTATGTTTCCTTCAGCTTTGTTTTTCACCAGTTGTCGTATACGTATATTAGAATTTTTTGGTGGAATTGTGGGTCGGTTTCTTCTATGTCGTGTATGTCTTCATATTCTGGTTCTGGTATGTCCGAGTCCGAGTCTGAGTCGGAATTCTCATCTGCCCATAAGGTTAGTGATGCTGGTTCCTGGGGGTGTTTTGCACCCTCCTTTTTAGATTAAGGTTGTGGTAGTTTAATTGTTTTACTTTGTTGTCCAAGAGTCGGAGATATTTTGGGTTGTAATAAAAGTAATAGTAACTGGGGTGGATGGTTGACAGGGACGTCCGTCAATTATACTTTTGCAAACTCTAGAGGATGCCAGGGGCATCCCCTTTTATGTTCTGCAAAATTTCAGAAAAAATTTTTTTTAAAAAATTTTCAAAAAAAAGTAATAGAACTGCCGGGCCGCCCGTCAATTATACTTCACTAGTTTTTAATCGCACAATTTCACACAGCACTATACGTGTTACTTGAACTGATGCACAAGCTTGTTCTGGCTACCGATACATTTGACTCGAGTTGTTGAAATCCCCTTTTCAGGTGGAGATGATGCTGTAAAAGTATCGCGAGGGGTACTTGTATTGAGATAGAAGGGGGACTGAGTAGCAATGGCTGGGATCTGTAATAAGGCGGAAACTTAAAAGCAATTGCTGAAACTGAATTTTACGTAAAATTTTCTGTGACGCGGCAACGTTGTAATGTCTGGTAAGAGACTTTTCAAAAACAATAAATCTTCATCATCTTTTGTTCCCTTTCGAGCAGTTTCAGCTTTTGATTTTCAATCTTCACCATTTCCATGCGAAAATCATTTTCAATATTTTTCTCCTCTAGCGACAGGGCTCTTTTAGGTTTTAATGTTTAGTCTTTTTGCTTTACTTTGAGTCGTGTTAACTATATCAGCTTCCAATTCAGAAAATTTAGTACTTGCAATTGATGCAATATCACTCTTGTTATTTGAAATGCTGCTTGTATTGTTTAGGTCCAGTTCTTCGGTACTGAGTGACATGTTTTCCGTTTCATTTATATCTGGAGTAAATGTTTTCTGAAGCCCTTTTCTCCGTTAGTATCTTGCTGCAAATTAGTATCGCGAGGTCTAGTTTTCATAACGTCCCCCAAAAAAATAAGTAATGTAAAATAGGGTTTAGGATGACTGACGTGAAGTTCCAGCAGCATCCCCAGAGCGAGGCTTCTTAATTTTGTTTAATTCTGTGCGATAATAGTCGCAAATTCTTCCATTTTTTTTCGCTTTCGCCTAAAACAAACAAGTGGTGTTCATTAGGACATCAAAAAGCTTATATAATGTATTAAAACTTGGTTACGTGGTTACTAAAAAATATAATGAATAACACATTCAGTGTATTATTTAATGTGAAAACATTGACATAAATGACAAAAGCAATATCGTAGAATTTAATATTATTTCAGGTATCTGGCAACTTAATCGTCATTTCGAGCATTAGCTTTCAGTTTTCGCATGGGCAAAACGACAATTGCAGAAATCGTTAGGGAAAACCCGTAAAGTTATTTGGGAAGAACTACATGAGATCTACATGCATTATCCCACAACAGATACATGGAAAAATATAGCAATCCATTATCATCAAAATTGGAATTTCCCCAATTTCTTAGGAAGTATAGATGGCAAGCATATTCGAATTAAATGCCCCATTAAAAGGGGATTTTGTACTATAATCACAAAAATTTTTTCTATTAACTTACAAGCAGTAGCAGATGCAGAATATAAATTTGTCGATTGATGTAGGAGCAATATGGTCGAGAGAGCGATGGAGGTGTTTTTAGACAATCATTGTTCTTTGAACTATTAGAAAATGATGAACTCAATATTCCACCTGCCACTGAATTCCCGGGGAAAAAAAACAAAAGTTCCATTTGTTGTGTCGGCGATGAGGCTACCTCCTATTGAAAAATCTCCAAGACCTTATCCAAGAAATTAAATTGACATTCAACACAAAAGAATTTTTAATTATAGGCTCTCTAGGGCTAGAAGGATGGTTGAATGCTCTTTTGGTATTATGGCTTCAAATGGCGTATTCTAAATAAAGCATGGAAATGAAAGTAGACAATGCAATAAAAATTACAAAGCTATTTGCCTTCTTATAACATAGTACTAACACATGATAAAGAAACAATTTCATGTAATTTACACAAAGATAAAAATGTCAAACAGCCTCGTAAAAACGAATAATGCTTTTACAAGAAATGCAAAAGAATTAGAGACACTTTTTCGGCATACTTCACTAGTCCTTTAGGAGAAATTCCTTGGCAGTGGAATATTATTTAAAGCATAATATTAAACATTTCTTATTAAATATTTAATAAATATTCACATCACTTATTATTATTTAATTTAAAAACCTGCCTAATTATAAAAGTAAACTTAATACTTACAATCTGTCGATAGTTCGGCGCTATCTCTTTCCAAAAATTTTTTATTTTGTTTCAATCCTTATGATATTCATTTTTTGGATTCCAAATAGGTTCTCTTTTATACACAGATGCAATCAAGTCTTCTATTAGCATGGTGAAGCCCATAGCGTGTTGATCCACTCGCGACAAATAACAATGATTTGCGATTTGCGCGGGTCTCTCGCGTCTCGTTTGAAACGCCAAAATCGCACGGCATCCCGGGGGCCGCGCATATTCATCTTTATGTACTTGTTTTAACCCGCTCGAAACGCTCGAATCGCGATCCCACTTAAAACGCAGAAAACACTTTCGTGGCCGTAGCCTAAGACC